>JALLPE010001126.1:0-12990 GCA_036940025.1 Conticribra weissflogii | reverse complement strand
CAGTCAGCCAGCCAGCCAGCCAGCCAGTCAGCCAGTCAGCCAGTCAGCCAGTCAGTTAATCAGCCAGTCAGGTCATCAGCCAGTCAGGTAATCAGTCAGCCAGTCAGTCAGTTAATCATTCAGTCAGTCAGTCAGTCAGTCAGTCAGTCAGCCAGCCAGTCAGTCATCATGTCTACATATGCAATGATTTGTGTTCTGCAGAAGAGCAAGGGATCAAATAGAAAAATGCTCCACATAATACTCCAATTACCTAATTTTTAACAAGGCAGGAGTTTTGTACTAGACACAAAGCACAGTTTGATTAAGAAGAATTGCATAGAACAGTCTGTAAAGATTATAGATCAGACTCAATTTTGTCCAAATATTAAGAAAAATCATAAAATTTATCAAGCCCTATAGTTTCAACAAAGAAAGATAACAAGCAATAGATATACTAGATTTCAATGAATAGAGAAATTACTTCCCATATACATAATCAAACTTTTCACAGGTTCATATGACAAATCAAGAACATTTCAGGAACACACTAAAAACATGGTATATTTGATTGGTTGATGGGTGACTGCATTGGCTTACTTTGGCCAAAAGGAAGGTTGTACTCCTTCACATGGTAAACCTTATCCCATACAAAGTACATTTTGAGACAGTAAAGATTTGTGTCGATAGCAAATTGAAAGAAAACAATATACATGAAACCAACAAAGAACTTTGCAAATTATCCCTGAGCAAGTTGAATTAATACAATTTAATACTGAATTTTAGAAAAGAATAAGCCTTAACATTTCAAAAGTTTTGACATACTACTGAACAAAGAAGGATTTCAGTACTATAGCAGTAGATTTCAATGTTGGATATTATCATGCTGGTTGACAAAAACTGACAGAATGCATGTATTATGGTGCTTATACTCTCATGGGGATTGTATAGTTAATTTTGGTTTCCTTGAGAACTTCTGGCTCTCCAGACATTTTCCAGGAGATTTCTGACCTAGTGCAGTGAGTAAAGTTTGTATGAGTATATCTGGATAAGAATGTCTTAGTGCTGACTAATGGAGACCGTACTGACCCCATTGTTAAGCTAGATTATTATTCAAGGGCCTGTATTTTATGAGTCTTTCAAAGAATGAACACATCACATGCCATTCCTAGTGTTGATGCAAGACTACAGGGGAAAATGCAACAAATCACTGTTGAGTCATAAATTTTGTAGGAGAGAATGGGTTGTAACAGTCCTCAAATAAAGTCATTTGTTTGAAACACAATACTTCATTTCAGAAGGTTAAAGATTGGCTATTGCATAATGATATGCTTGTGTACCCAGACTTCAACAAACCTTCAAGACTTATACTGTCAATAGCACACATTAGTCTTGCATGGCTGCCCACACACTTTCATTGACAAAAATAGTTTTTAACACAAACTAAGAATATCACATCTGAAGAAGAGCTCCAAAATATAAGAGACATTAATATTACAGAATCCAAGATCATTCAATAGGACCATTGTGGATCATTGGTTATGGGTGGTTACCAACCATATAACGCTACTGGCCAACAGATCAGGTACTAAGGTGACTCCTCAATTATGTATATTTTATCATGTAGACTTGAACGTAGACAACATGACTCTTTTTAATAGAGTTCCTCTGGCCTCTGGGATTAATTGGATACTGCAAGTGATGTTAAAATAATCTGATGTCAAAGTAATGCAATAGTGTACTTAACAAAACTATAAAGTAAGCACAGTTGCACATAGAATGATGTGACATGATATCAAACTAGTTGTTTGTAAATTATATCTGTGGGAATGATATGTTTCCACCTAGAGTTGCCCCATATTGCTAATTCGAAACAATAATATCCTATTTTCAGAGAATGGTTCCAAAACCCCACATTGGATAATCTACCAATTGTAGCAGTTGATACTTAACTAGATAACAGGAGTCAGGAGTGATAAGACTATCCCATAATCACTTCAGCAACATATAGCAGAATTGTACCACCAGTATTTGCAACAACATGTTGACAAGGGACAAAGGCAAACATTTAGATCAACCATTTACTGAAGGGGCATGTTTACCATTTTGAAACATGAACATACATGACAACTATCTCATACTCATGAGTAAACATCTATTTCTATGTTAAAGGCTACAGTATGAAGCTATATACACTCAAAGGAATTCATGGACACATTAATGATTTTGTTACTATTGTAATGAAAGACTAATTAATTGGAAGATTCAAAATGGAAGAGTTTCCAATACTGGACATAGCGTCCAAAAATGAAAAAACGACTAGAGAATTTTTGACAAATAATTTTCAATACATAGATGATTTCTTGTTGAACAGATAAACATGACCACAGGATTTATTGTAGAATCAGGTGACAAATAGTAACAGTGAAATTTGTGCTATGTCACCATATCAATATGTGTCAAAAATCAACAAGCAGCAAAAATTTAGAAACAAGGAGCATTTTTCTGAACTAGGAAATATGCTTCATATTAGGAGGCTATAAGGAGGTGACTTGTCTAATCCAGACTTCATCAAGACTTTGTCACTAATGCATTGTGGGTTATTTTTGGAGCAAAATTGATAAAACTTAAAAAATCTGCTTGATGAGACAATGTTCAGAAACAAATGCTCTTTGACATACTTAATCTTGCCCATTGAAACTAGTGTGGATAATGTAGTTTAAAGTAAATACTCTGAAATGCTAATGATATGAAAACAAGACATACCATGAATGTTTTGAAGGGGGATAGTACTGATTATGGTCAAGAAAGTGTGTTGCACAGTAGAACCTGAGTAGACAGGGCATTAGACCATTGTACAAGAACATAAATATTGTCTTGTATGGATACAGTGAAATAGTTCAACTCAATGGACAAAAACATAGTGACACATAACTTACAATGATTTTAATGTCATAGTGGAAGCCATGAAGCTGGTAGCAAGACATTTGGAATTCATGGGTCTCATACTTGATAAAGTGTTGCATCTTTTACTTTCTTTTATACTGATTCCAATGTATCACATTACAATGTTTTGTTCTCACCCCCCTTCTCTTTGTTTTGCTAAAAGAATAAACTACAACTCAATCATTTATTTCTCAGTCAGATATGGCACAATTACAACTTGTGTAGCAATGACTTTTTGCACATTAATTAGAATTTTATAGAAAGTAATTCTGCGAATTGTTGAGTATCATGTCAGGTAGTGATTGTCATTTTCATTTCCCCCTGGTTCCAATTCAATGGTGCACCACTCTACCACAAAACAATGGAACTCCATGACATGATACAAAAACATTCTTTCATTTGTAGAGAGTGTTTTTGTATTCAATGGTGTGCTATTGCCTGAATTTATCAGTGAAGTTCAAATTGATGCTAAACGATTGAAAACATTATGTTTATGGCTTTGTGATTGTAATGATCTTTGTATTTTTGTAGCTCTAAAATGGAGCTGAGCTGCCTGTACAACATAGAATGGTAGAGAGAATTTACATGTGTTTGTAATAGTTCTTTACTTCATGCACAAAGCAACATAGTAGATGGAAACTTCATATTTTGGCTTTGTTCAAGACCAAAAATATAGTTTTATCCCTACTTACCAATAGAAAATTCAGTATAAACAGAACAATTTAGAAAAGATTCACTTAGTACCAAACACCCTATTACAATGAATTCTAGGCCCATATGTGTATTATACAGTCAGTAGAACAAGTACCAAACTGTTTTCTTGACAGGGAGTGTACTTGACTTTGGACTTATATCCTTCCTGCATCTTTCTGCTGCATCTGATATTTGCAACATCTGAGTAAGGTTGTCATTCAAACAGATTAAACCCAAAGATAATCAAAAAATTCATGACTTAATGTGAGACAAGCCAAGTACCAGTACTCACATCTATAGCATCACAGATATATGATTGAAGTTCACAGATTGTACTTTGTGCTATGTATGATGTAATGGATGGGTTTGTTCTCTCAGACTCACTCTCCATCACCATCATTCAAAAATTTGGCACTGTTTTATGTTGATCTCAAACAGTCCAAACATTTTCTTGCCATACTAAACATTCATTCAACCTGAGTTTTTCAGGAATGATTTCAAAATCAATCTTTTAGAGCATCTCCCTAACTTTTTCAATTTGTCACAGAGGTTAACTCCTTTGTCTTTATGATCCACACAATCAAGTATTGTGTACAAATTGCTGCCATTCTTCAACCATCATTGAGTGCAACAGTGAACTGTTCTTTGCAGAAAAATTAGATGTTGTCTACACTATGCACCAAGACTCTGTACATTGGTTGGATCTGTTGGTGACTGTGGGCCACAGTTTCTGCCCCTTGCTCTTTGTTGTAGAAATTTTTTAAGGGATGTTATTATTGGTCCCTTCCAGCTAAAAAGTTTGGACTTATCATAGTAATATATTTTTGGGCAAAATAGGGGTGAAAAGATTGATACTAAACACAGTTTCACACTGCTATGTGCACACGTGTTAAATACCCTATTTTTCTTCAATTTACCCAAATTTTCACTCTGTGACTTTTGGATTAATTCAGTTCTTAATACAATGATGAACCCTTCAAGTGACATTTCTGCACTATGTTTAGCTTCTAAGGGAATGCATTGAATATTTGTAACCCAAATAAAAACTGATATGAATCCAGATGCAATTGAAGAAAAATTGAATTGGATAAGACCAAGTCTAGCTAACCAACCCCTCATGTACCATTGCTATTTCAATCAATTCACTTGATAATTATAATGCACCATGGTCACAGTTTATGGTAAACACACCAACCAAAAATGGGCCACCCTCTTTAATCTCTGATGAAGCCATCAGTAGCCATTATTCTACCATGGACAACAAGGTAGACAAAGCAGTATCTTAGATGATATATATTTAAAACAGCAGAAGCCATTAAAAATACTTCTTGTTTCATTCCCATTCCAGACAATGGATTCTAAAAGACAAGGAAAGTGGTGGAACTGAAAAAACCCTTTTCATTCCTCAATTAGGCCAAAGTCATGACTCTTACAGTGAAGGAAGACAATGGAATGATGACAGTTTTTTAGTGATATATTTTATTGTTTTGTGGACACCTACATCTAAGGAACTATCCCCATTGTTAACTGCAATAGTTAACTTGCACAGTTATTATCTGTGATAGTTAAATATCACAATTATTATCAGTGATAGTTAAGTATTGCAGTTAATGCCAATAATAGTTAATGCTGTTACTCCTACTATGTAATTGTATACACTATTATATATAATGATGTTGATATGTAACTATTACCATTATTATTGGCAAAAGTGAATTGGCACAGTCATTACTGGTTATAGTTAACTATCACAGTTATTATTGGTAATTACAGTTAATATTTGTTACTATCATCAAAAATATCTTTGATAGTTAACTATTGCTGTTATT
This sequence comes from Conticribra weissflogii, assembly GCA_036940025.1. Classification (NCBI taxonomy): domain Eukaryota; phylum Bacillariophyta; class Thalassiosirophyceae; order Thalassiosirales; family Thalassiosiraceae; genus Conticribra; species Conticribra weissflogii. The sequence goes on along the minus strand of JALLPE010001126.1, from coordinate 7,546 downwards.
TTTAGTCTGTAACTGTGAGATTGAAATCTCCAATAACACTAAAATAATGTGACCAATCCACCATCTTCTGGGAAAGGAACAAAAGGGAAAGAGGAAGGAAAAGAGTGTGAGGGGATATTAAAAATAATGACGACCAAATGACTAAGAACATATCAACATTTGTGAAGTTTGTTACAACTCACAGGCCATTTAGATGAATTATTACAATTTAACCTGTAGTATCCTTACTCACTGGAATCAAATACTCTATTCCCTGTGGTGTGTACTGAGAGGTCTTGGTCTCTATTACACGGCAGTAGCAGCGCCATTGTTATTCTTGCAACTTGCTTTGCGTTGTAATGAAAGTGTGGAACTTTTATCATTGTCGAAGCAAAACACACCTTCTACACAAGCAAATAATAAAAAGAAATCTTAAGTTGCCCGAAAGAAAAATATTCGAGAATGTGAAACACTCTTCGGATAAACTTGTTGACGACTCGTGTTTGGTTACTTAAATATTGCCTCAGAAAGCCCGGAGAAGTGTTTTCAAATATTACTAGAAAATTTTGAGGACATTTAATTATCCCTCGAGGCCCGTTCAAATCGATTTCTTACTTCTTATTTCAAAAAATTCGATTGTCTCTATTGCCTATGTCCACAACGATTGAATATTCGTCCAACTTTCTTCCAATTCATCACACAAAAAATAAAATGATCTACAACGAATCTCGACGCGAGAGAAAGAATTGATTATTCCACACAACTTAAGAGGTTAATTGATGATTTTAAAGTTAAACTGGTCTGTAACAATTTTATTGAGTGGTCGTTCTCATTTATTTCTTTCGTTGTGTTGGAATTCAAAACGACGAATTTCAAATCGAAATTCGATAAAAAGCTGATACTTTCTCAATGTGGCATTCTTTTTACATTTAGATAAGCCGTCATCAGTTTGAATCAAAGTCTCCGAGTGTTCACGGGACCGATGCACATCAGATGTTTTCATTATCGACTGATTTTCAATCGTCCATCTCTACTACACTAGTATGGTAGTACGGTGCAACCAAATCCTGTATTGTACTTTACATGCGATACCAAGACTACATATTGAGAGTAAAGAAGCCTTTGCTTTTGCTCGTCGTCGACCCCCAAGGCTACCAATAGCCCGCGTTTTGGCATGAAACGACCAAAACACGGCGGAAAGAAAGGACAGGAAGAAAATATTATAAAGCCCCGACTTACCGGTGTGCGAACTAAGACTAATGGCTTGTTGTCGAGGCGAAAACTCATCAATTGTCTCGGCGGAGTATATTCTGCGTAATAATTAAGACGTTTATTCCATATCAAACAACGGCGACGGCTTGGATCAATAGATTATTGAAAGGCGTGTACTCGTTTTTCAATACGCCTTCGAGCCGACAGGCAAGGAGTGTCAAATATTTCATTCATAGCTTGGTTCAATTTAAACGCCCTCAGGAGTTCGATCCGAGAGAGAGATTTAAAAGAGACTTTAGTCCCCCCGACCCAATTAATTGACTATTTTGAGACCCAATCTTAGTGCTCTGATAGCAACTTCTCAAACAAGCTCCAACACGAAGTCCGTTCGTATTGGAAACGTAGGAAATCAATTCACATCAATCTGAGCAATTCACAATTCCTTCGATTCTTTGGTTGTGGGTGGGATCGTGAAGTGCGCGACGATTGGAACGGACGACGACTTTTTGCAATAAACAGAAAAATCAACTTAAATGCCTTCATGTAAAATGAGAGTATCTGCTTCACTCTCAGTTGCGGCGATGGCTGTGGCTCTAACACCTGAGGTTGTGGCAAGAGAAAACGTAAGTCATCATGGCTTCCAGGCTGCTTTGGCTTTGTTTGGATACGACGAGGCCATTACAAGACGCATCAACCTTCTTCGTGGATAATCTCGCACGAGAAAAGTGGCAACAATCTTCGATTTCGCTCAGGCCACCTTTTGTATTCTCAACATTGATGTGTTATCATGCTGTAGCAAAACATATCAACTCGATCGAGGTTGCCGACACTGCCACCGCGAACAAATACTTGTTGGTCAGCTGTGAACTTGGGCAATGAACTTTTGTTGTTTCACATATTATTGACTTCAGATTAGATGAATGTCATTTTCGAATGACATTCACTTCCCATAAAATTTTCCGCCTGCGAAAAATTGGGAATTTCATTTGACGGGAAATGATAAATTTTGTTGCTTTCAACTCTACTTGTGCATCGAATGCCTTTTCTTTTGATGCTGTGGTCTTTCTTTGTCTTGTTGCCTTTTCGTTTCGCATTGCGTTTCAAAACCTGACATGAATACCTAACATTGTTTGTCGCCTTTTTTCACAGTGGCGTTATCATCGAAAATTGGATTTTAGCAAGTCAAGCAAGAGCGGCACATCCAGTGAAGGTTGGTATGGACCATGGAACAGTGGACCACACCCTCCACAAAACCCATGGAGTGGGTCTGGTGGCTGGCACTACATAGAAGATGACTCCTCATCATCAAGTTCAGGCAAATCTGGTAAGGGTTCCAAATCTAACAGCACCAAGTCAGGGAAATCCAGCACCAAGTCTGGCAAGTCTTCTGAATCAAGCAGTGGAGACCACGATCATGACATGAAATGGTATGGCGGAAATGATCATTCTCATGGTCCATGGATTGGGTCTGGCGGCTGGTACTACGTCAAAGAGGATTCGTCATGGGGCAGTTCTGTCAAAGCCGGCAAAGGTTCCAAATCCAGTAGCAGCAAATCCAGTAAATCCAGCGGCAAGTCTGGAAAAGCTCATGTATCAAGTAGTGGAGACAGAAAAGATGAAGCTGGTTGGTATGGCGGCCATGATCAAATCCACAGACCATGGGGCGGGTCTGGAGGTGGAGGATGGTGGTATGAAGAAGATTCTTTATCCTCGAGCAAGTCGGGAGAATCAATACCGTCGTCAGGAAAGTCTAGCAAATCATCGGGTAAGTCTAGCAAATCATCGGGAAAGTCTAGCAAATCATCAGAAAAGTCAGGCACGTATTCCAGTAGTGGTGACGGAGGGTGGAGCAGTGACGGCTGGTGGCACGGAGGATACTATCCTCATCCCCCGAAGCCAAACCCAGAGCCAGAACCGGAGCCGGAGCCAACTTATATGCCCACTGCAAGACCGGAAACACCCTCGACACCGGACCCGTCATCACCGGGTATTTGTGCCCCCGATTTTTCAAATGGTGGATTGAACTGCGCTCACGACTTGTACTTCAGTTATTGTACTCAACCTGGTTTCAAAAGCGAGTGTGGCTTGGGTGAGACTTGCTACTCGAAGGAATTGTGTCCTGTATTCAACGAAGATGGTCACGGAGTCATCGGTGTCTGTTCCCACGGAAATGGATTGGAATGTTCCAAGGTTAACACATACTGCACTGAACCTGGTGGTCACGGCGAATGCGGCGGACATCGTGAATGTTTTGATTCTAATCTTTGTGGATTGGGCGATGGGCTTGCTAGCGATTTCGAAGGTGTTTGCGGACTTACTTCACACCAAGGAGGAGGTTTAGAGTGTTCTCATGTAACTACCCATTGCACTCGACCTGGAAAACACGCCGAGTGTGCTGATGGAGCATTTTGCTTCGACAAGGACTTGTGCGACACGAATCAAGATCACCACCACACGGGAGTTTGTGCAGTGAAAGATGGATTTTCTTGCGAGGAAGAAATTGAGACGTACTGCGCAGAACCCGGAAAAGACGGACAGTGTGGTGTTGGAAAGAAGTGTTACGACGCAAGATTGTGCGACACGAAGGGTGATTTCCCCGGAGTTTGTGCCCCCCAAAATGGGCTAAGTTGTGTGGACGTCACCATGTATTGTACTGAGCCTGGGTCTCAAGCTGAATGCGGTTATGGAAATGCTTGTTACAATGTTAATCTCTGCACTGGAGAAAATGCGGACGGTGTCTGTGCCACAAAAGAGTATGGCCTGCTGTGTGAAGAAGTTACCACCTTTTGCTCAGCGCCTGGTAGCGGCAGTGCCGAATGCAGTACGGGATACGAATGTCTTGATGCAGATCTTTGCGGAGGAAAGTCTCCAGCAGGAGTATGCGCCTCAGTAGATGACGGACTTGAATGCAGTCTTGTCACGACGTACTGTTCCAAGCCGGGGCGTCAATCTGAGTGCGGTAACGGTTTTACCTGTATGGATAGCGCACTCTGCGGTTACAAACCTGAAATTCCCGTAGGTGTCTGCACTCCCAACGATAGCAATTTGAATTGTGGTGAAGTGACTACTTTCTGCTCTGATCCTTCGAAGCAAGCGGAATGTTCAAGCGGAAACATTTGTGTTAGTAGCACCAAATGTGGCTATGACGATGGAAATATTGACGGAGATGACGTTTGCTTTGAGAATAGTATGAGAGTTGAATGCACTTACAACGAAACTGGAAGTGTTGTGTTCGTTCCTTTCACTTACAACGTCGAGACAAAATTTTCTTCCGCTGACCAACTAATTGAACCCATCGAATATGAGATTCTCTACGCGGTCAGCGATTATGTTGCGGACAATGAGAAATACATCAGCATTACAAGGATTTCAGCAGCACCGTCAGATATGATCAAAGGTATGGCAACTAATTATTGAAGGATAACACTTGACCATCTCAACTCTTTTCTGATTCGTTGTTTCGATGCGTTCTGATTCGTTGTTTCGATGCGTTGTGATTCAGACGATGAAGTTTGTTACCCCGAAGACAGCAGCAACAGTTGCATCGTTGTCAAGGGTGAAATGAGCTTTTACCAGATTGCCGACGACATGGATTCATGCGATTACAATGAAGTTGTCAAAAGTGGCATTGACCGAACTGACTTTTCAGGAATTGACGGAGTCGAGAGTGTCCGTTACACAGGATCTGAAGGATCATGTGATAGCAAAAGCGCTATCATCGCCAACCCAGTGGAGTCACAAGAGGAGGGCCTTGGTGCTGGTGCTATGTTCGGATTAGCAGCCGCAGCAGCAGCGCTGGCTGCCCTTGCCCTCCTTGCAGCAATGCGACGCTTGAAGCGCAAACCGAACGGATCATTTGAACCTGTTGATTCGATACTTCCCAAAGAAGAAGACGACTTTTCTCTAGTTTCTGCTGACACCAACATCGAAGGGACCTTTTTAGGAGCAGTTGGTAACGATCCATTTGCAAGCACTGTTGATGTTCACAAGTGCACCTCCATGTATTGTACCTGCAATAAAGGATTGAGCGACACGACTTTTATCCCAGTCCCTCAAGAGAATGTCAGCAAGAAGCAACTCAAAATGCTGGCATCACCGCAAGGTGTCGACGAAGCCCAGGCCTTTTTTCCAGACGATTCCCAACGGAGACAACTCCAAGAGGATGGCACCGATGGTAACATCATGAGAATACCTCAATCATATCAAAACGAACCAGAGCCCCATCGATCGTTGACTCCTGTCAATGAAATCCCTCACGACAGTGAGATTGACACAGAGTTTGAGTCTGACGGAGAAGACGACATGATGCCTCCTCCTCCACCACCACTACCACCATATTCTGGTGGAAGGATGACGGTCATAGATTCAGATGAAATGTCAATTTAGTTTTTTATTTTTGTTTGCTTTGCAAGTGTTCGCGTGTAAGGCGGACGGCATCATATCTCATATTGTTTGGGAAATCCACTACATATCCGTCATTACAGTCTCTCTGTCTTAATCTGATTTATCATTCTAGAGTCTTCAGTATCCTATTGTTCAATAGTGACTTTCAAATAGTTTTAAGACTATGACTCGTATGATGCTCTCACTCTTCAAAGTGAAAAACCAAGAACCATGTCCGTTTTGTAAACGAAACTATTACTATTAATACAACGTTATGATACATAACCAGTAAAAGCAGATCATTGCCTTGTTAACGTACAGTTTTACTAAATACTAACAAAGGACCATCTATGACAACACAACACGGTAAGGCTGTCTGAGGCAGGAACTTCGAGGTCGACAGAAAAGACTGATATTTCGGATTTAAAAGTACCATTTATTATTTAGTCAATCATAGGAAAGACCAATCAGTCTATTCGGTATTTTAATTTTCTCCGAAGCCTTGGGAACTTTGTTTCCCAGGTACCATTCCTTCGCAACATTGTTTACCGATGTTTGTTCAACTGTAGAAAGATTTGGTTCGATACCGCTGTCATCTTAGACAACAATATTAGTTCTTCACATCCATCGCACTCGTCTTTTGCACCACCTCCGGCAAATAGTCAACACTGCCCATTTCTTTGTTTCGGATTCTTCAACTCGCGTATATCGTCGGCATTGATTTACTCGCTGTTATCGACAAGGGGTGGGGCAAGGTAGAGAATGAGTGCGGCGAGGGAGACAATTCCGGCAACGGGCCAGAAAGCTCCTCCGAAGTCTCCAGAATTAGTTGCAACAACGTTGGAGGTTGAGGCAATGGACTCCATGACAGACCCGTCGATCATCATCTTAGGGGCTTGAGGAGTGGCGCGTCCATTGAAGGCTGTGACGAAAGGGAAGAAAAAAGTTGTGTGAGAAAATTCGGCTGTTGCTAAAAGTCTGGCATAACTTGAACAATTATTGAAGAAACAAAATGTGTTGTCATTAAATCAATTCACAGTCCAGTCGTTAGTTCTAAAGGACCTAAACATACACAGCATTCCATGATCACAGCATAAGCGGGAAATAAATCTTACCAACAGCCTTGTTGGCGGGCGCGACAAAAGCCGAAGCGGCCGCGATGATGAGGGCGAAGAGGAAAAGGGAACGCATCTTAACAATTTTAAGTCTCACGAGTTGTGCCATCGTTTCCATGGACGCAACAAAAAGGGATGGCATCGTTAAGGCAGAGCTTTCAACTCACGTACTAAGATATAACGACGTCTTGCCGTCAATCCGAAAGCAGAGATACTAAATCCTAACAAGAATCAACGCCGATCTTTGAGGAAATCTATTCAACTTCGATACCAACACATTTTGAATTATTTCCTACGTTCAATCGTCTTTTCCCCTTGAAACCATGATGTTATGCCGTGAGGAGTGACGTTTGTAAGATGGTACGTTATTATGGGGTACTCTAGTACTTTATTGTACTGCGTCTAAATATCATTAAAATTTTTTCCTCTATGGTTGTTTTGTTTGTAGGTATCGTTGCATTGATTCTATGAATATTTTTACAATATTATTTACAAATACACTTCTTGCTCTGGAAGACAACAGGATGGCGATGATTTTTTGGCGATTTATTTTATTTTTATATGGACCTGTCACTGTTATTAATTGATAGTTTACTTTCACACATAATTAATGCGATTGTTAATTATCACAGATATCATCAGTGATAGATAACAATCATAATTATTGTTGGTAATAATTAACTGTTGCTATTACTATGTGCATTTTTATTTTATCATTACACTCAATGACAGTAATAGTTAACTATCACCAACAGTATTGGGAATAGTTAACTACCACAGTTATTGGGTGGTTCCCAAAAGTCCTAAAGCCTAAAGCCTAAAGCCTAAAGCCTAAAGCCTAAAGCCTAAAGCCTAAA
>JALLPE010001125.1:0-12991 GCA_036940025.1 Conticribra weissflogii | reverse complement strand
TATTTCATCTGTATTTCATCTGTATTTCATCTGTATTTCATCTGTATTTCATCTGTATTTCATCTGAATTTCATCTGTATTTCATCTGTATTTCATCTGAATTTCATCTGTATTTCATCTGAATTTCATCTGAATTTCATCTTTATTTGATCTTTATTTGATCTTTGTTTCATCTTTATTTCATTTTTATTTCATCTTTATTTCATCTTTATTTCACCTTTATTTCACCTTTATTTCATCTTTATTTCAAATTATTTCATCTTTATTTCATCTTTATTTGATCTTTGTTTCATCTTTATTTCACCTTTATTTCATCTTTATTTCATTTTTATTTTATTTTTATTTTATTTTTATTTCATTTTTATTTCATTTTTATTTCATCTTTCTTTCATCTTTATTTCACCTTTATTTCATCTTTATTTCATCATACTTCATTGGTACTTCATCTGTGATTCATCAATACTTTATCCTGTACTAAAATGTGCTTCACCAGTATTTCATCTAAATGGCATTGATATTTGTCCATATTTGCTATACATCTATATTCTACTCTTAGCATAATATGCAGGCAAAGTTAGATACAAGAAGTCATAAAAGTTTTCTATCAAAAGTAAGGTACAAAGATTCTACAAAAAGTTACTTTACAAGCATTTATGTAATGCATTTATGCATATAATTTGCAATCAATTCTTCTGAATTGAGAGGTCCATTTCTCAAAAAAGAATGCAAGCAGTCAAATAATCAACTGCCCAAAATTTCCTTTGATTCATAAAATATGATTGTTTTTATTCTATTTTTGACATAACTCTTTTCAATTTTTGGGAATCAATAGAAAAATAGAAGAATTTCATGCATTGACTGTTTCATGGAGCTACACCAAGGAAAGTTGGGTCTATTTTCAACTACAGAGTATAATACTGCAGATTAATCAAGAATTGCCAAAAATTTCAAAAGGTGGACCTGTTCAATAGGAGGCAACCCATAAATGAACAGCATGAATCGCTTCACATTCGCAGGTCCCAATTGGCAAAATATGTCAATGACCAAGTTGATAGCTTGATGGACAAACTGGATAGGATTTTTTTCTTTCCAGTATGACCAAAGGTCAAATGGTTACCACCTTTTCAAATGAGAACCAACAAGCAAATGGTGTAAACACCCCAAAAAATGAAATTTAATTTTTATCATAAGATGATTGCATTGAAGTCTTTGTCAATATGATACTCAAAGGATAAAGTCAGCAGTTGCCAATAGGATGGTTGAAGATGATGAATTTTAAGAAATGGTTGAATTGTAGAAGAAGTTGTGGAACTGAGAAAAGAAGGATGCCTGCAGTTGAGCAGTGATCAAGGTAGATTAAAGAAAGGTGTGCATCATGCTTTCACTGGTGGGGGAATCATTTGAACATAGAAATGCATATTGCATTACATAAGCAATATGGTATTGCTTCCCAGAAAATAGGAACAAATTTTATGTCAACCATGTTTTTCTTTCTGATACAATTTTCGTATCTGGCAGGCTAATGAGATAGCAAGGAATGCAATCTATTCCTTTTGCAATTTGTATTCTCTGTATGATCTTCAAGTTTTATTTTGGTGAATTGACTAATTTGAATGCCCCATTACAAGCTTGTACAAGTACACTGCTGCTATCAAACTTGCATGACAATCCACCAACTTGGGTAGATTTCTAGCCAGCAGTGTTGGGTATGTTTGGAGTTCACTCCAATCATCTCTCATCACATCAATTTTTGAGTTTTTACTTGGGCAATTGTAGGTCACCTTGACTCTATTATCATATCTTGGCTTTATTATATTGGAAGGGATGGAACCATGGAAATTGGCAAATCTGAAATTTATCTGGTGTGGACATACCAGTGAGTGAATATTTTTTACATGAACCCTTTTTTAAAAGGGTCTCATTTGAAGCTCTCTTTCGTTGACTGTTTTGTCATGAGAAATGATTTAAAGCCTGTTGAATGGGGCATTAAATTCCCATTTTATTGGTGTGCATTCACCTATGAAACCAGGTAGAAACTGAGATATTTCTTTTTTTATTGATGGTGATAGTAACAAATATTACTCTCTGCCATTGACAACAGCCCACCCCTCTTTCACACTGTAATCACTCATTCAAATTGAAAAATTACTGTACAACTCAAATACACATCAATTCTGGATGCACATCCATTGCAAATAACTTTCCCTTTTTCCACATTGCCTTTTCTGGTGCAACACCCTCAGGGCCTTCTCTGGGAGGGTTTCCTATTGTGGCTAATGGCAGATGACAACAGCATAGAGCATCTGCCCATGCCACAACATTGTTCCATTTTTTAAGTTTGGTAATTATAAGAACTCAATCAACACAACAATTGACCAAACAACACATCATGGTAGCAAGGGAGTCACTAGAAAATGAACGTTAGATTGAAATTTGTTAATTTATTTATTCGTGATTTTTTAATATGATGTTATCCATGTAATTGTTATTGTAATATTTGGTTTGATAGGTACTTTCGATTTTTACATGAACCATCGCAGTCTTCACAGGGTGTGGTGGGATGGGACCGCATTCTTGGTTTCCCTAGAAACATGGAGCTGGGGCCATAGTTGCATCGTAGTGGCATTTGTTAAGACGGCGATGATGAAAAGCGGAAATATCATAATTGCGAAAAAAATTGATTCCCACGTGAGTGCCTAGTACCAAATTCTACGAGGTCGTAAAACTCAAGCAAGTACATACCAGTGTATTATAAAAAAATTGGTATGATACTTCTTTCTTCAACGAAAAAAGCCACTCATATTCGTATTTGAAGATACCCTCTACTTACAGAATCGTGGGTACGATATTCGAATCGTACTTTTTCATAATCATAGCTCTGTTTCTATTTAGGTTGTATCGAATCAACTTGTGTATCGTACCATACCAAAACGCGAATCTATCGCTCTGAGCATTATTTTAATTCAAAGAAAAAATATAATATTATTATGGATCAGCACCAGCTTGACCTGGAACCGTATGGTTTTACAAAAATAATAAAACGAAGTCTCTTAACCCCACCACGATGAGCACCAATCCAGACGAACCAATTCGCGTTCTAGGCGCAGAAGAGCAGGAAGAAGTCACCCACCATCGAAGCAGCTACCAAACCGGCCACGAAAAAGACCCCAGTAACAATGTCGTCACCCCCGGCGGAGGCGCCGCCAGCAGCTTTGCCGATTACATTCCCGCGACAACGACGACTACGACGACCACGACGACGACTACCAGCACGACCACGTCCACTACATCCACTGCATCCACCACATCCTCACCGGAATCAGCAGAAGAAGAACTGTCCCACGTCAAAGACCCCACCGCCAACACCGCGGAAAGCGCCCCATCGGAATACGAAGCCCAGTTCCCCGCCCGTACCACCGGCACCCCCCTCTCCTCCGCCGAGCTCTTCGCCGATCCCAATGCGTTTTCCCCGTCTTCCATCTACTCCCAACGCCACTACCTCACGCGGGAATTGACCGGCATGCTCTGGCACGATGTCGACGGCGACGGGCTGCGGGGCAGCTACACCAATTCCACCTTGAACGCGTTGGAATACGACACCGGCGTCGGCGGCGTGGTCAACATCGCCCTGGTCCACTGCGAGAGCGACGAAATCGCCCAGGGATCGAGAGTCAGTCTGCCCAATTTGGGAAAGCCGAGTTTGATCCCCCGCACGGTCGACGCCACTTCGGGGCGATTCCAATTCTCCGTTTCGGGGAGCGACGTCCCGGAAGGGAGGTATTACGTGTTGTTTCAGAGTCCGACCGATTTTCGATTGAGCGCGAACGTCTTGCCGTTGGAGAGGAAGAATGTTCAAGTCACGAACGAGGGGGGCAAGACCAGTTATTTTGAATGCTTGCCGGGCGGGGGGGAAGGGAGGGAATTCGCGGAAGAGGCGAAGGAAGTGGGGGATTTGGATTTTCCGGGTTATTGTGCCAGGAGCATTGGCTGTCTTGAGATCGGACGGAGAGGCGACTTGGAGGAGAAGTTTGCGGATTTGGTGGAGTTGAGCGTGGCGCAACATTTCGCGGCGGGAAATTCAAATTCTCAAAATTCAAATTCTCAAAATTCAAATTCCCAAAATCCAGATGACTTGGTAGTGGCTTTGCCGACACCCTATAATCTGGAGATAGGGTTAGCACAAGATCCGTGGGAACTGGCGGCTTATCAATTTGCCTCGGCGGAATTGTCCATCTCCTTCCCGGCCAGTGTCAAGTTGGTAGATGTCGAGAAGGACCTGGCCGGTTTGTTCGCCGAGGAAGAAGCCTTCCAGAAAAGCAGTCATCGCACGAGTGTCGAGAAGGCGATCATGTTTGCTCTATACGGTGGAATTGAAGAGAATGAACCACAGAATGCCGATCACGAGACCACGACGAATCAAGATACGACTAATTCCGAGGGGGGACAAGGGTCGGAACAAGGTACGAATCAAGGTACGAAGGCTGATGGCCTTTCGGGAGCCGGATCTAAAGCTGGTGAATTTTCCGTCAAAGGAGTCACGTTGAAGAATGCAAAGGTCAATGTCAAGAAGAATAAGAACCAAGTCGATTCCACCGAAACGTCGAATAGTGCCGAGCCTGCCGCATCAAGATCCCGATTTCTCCGAGCCACTTCCAGGAAATTACAGCAAACTGCTAGTCAATCGGGCCAAGAGAATGAAATTTCCGTTGCCGCCGAGCGGGAACAACAAGGTTCTTCACCAGTAGGAGACGACGACGAAGAAGAAATCGTCGAAATCACCTACACATTCACGTCTCGAGGAGCCTACCGCCCTCCGCCTTACAACCAACTCGGACATGTCGTCCAATCCTCTATCAACGCCAACAAAGACCCCCTCGTCAAGGCCTTTCGACAAACGGAAGATTTTCCAGAATTCTACAAAGATGTCGAGTCCGTAGAAGGCCGCCATTTGACAGTGGGACCCACCTTGGAAGAGATGCAACAACAGCAGCCAGCTACAGGATCGTCGGCCATTGAAGATATGTACAACAGTTTCAACGAGAGCAATGTCAATGATTCCAAAATGCAACCGTGGGCATTCATCCCAGTGATCATTCTTGCCGTCGTGATCGGATCGCTCATTGGTCTCTTTTTGTTCCGTCGTGTCTTTGTACGACGTCGCAAAGTCAACACTACCGATCTCCCCAGCATCCAAGAGTTGAAAAGAGATCTCAAGGGTTCATCGAGATTAGAAGTACCGGAAAATGATTCAGAAGAAGATGATGATGAGTTGAAAATGAAGAAGAGTGGCAAGAGCCGGAGGAAGATGGATAGGCGCAAGAGCTCCAAAAAGAAGAGTTTGTATCGTGGAGAAAGTGACAGGGAAGCTGGATTGCAAAACGTAGTGGAAGAGGAACTTCACGAAGGCAATGAAGTCGAAACCGATAGTGCAGATCCTCCAGGCCACAACGCACGAAGAACCCGACGTAAACGCCGGAATGGTCCCACGAGCTCCTCGTCCACCAGTGCCAGTAGTGGTGGCAGCCGAAATTCGTGCAGTATTCCAATCGCCGAAGACTCAGTGTTACAAGAGGGTGATTTCAACAATGACCTCAAAACTTTGGGATCCAAAGAAGAGAGAATGCACCGTCGAAAGAGCCACAAGAAAAACAGGGGCGACTCATCCCAGGAATCGGAAATTAGTAATGGACGTGACAGTCTCAGTCATAAGCGAAGTGGAGGAAGCAGCCGATTTGGTTCCAATCCTTCAATACATATATCGAATTCTACACTCGACACCGAAAGTAGTGAAAGAAAGAAGGAAACCAAGAAAAAGAGGAAGACGAAGAGGGAAGCTCCCGATGAAGCCGAGAATGACACCGCTCCATTAAAACAAGAGAAAAAGAGGAAGAAGAAGAAAAAGGGAAGTTCATCGAAGAAGGGAAGACCTGACGACGTTTGATTCTCTATGCGTGATTTGGTACGGTATATTGTACTCGTAATCAGCATAATTATGTCGAATTGTGTGACTGCGTCGATGCCTATCATTGCGTATCAATGGATTAGCAGGTGCGCTGCCTTACTAGAAGATTTGCCGCCACAGCTTTGTGTAGATATTTCTAATTTTTAAAAATGGACTATTATTCAAGCACACATTGGATTAACAATTTCAAAAAGTCGACGACCTCAATATGATTAACAACACCAACAGCGGCGATGAGGGTGATGACGATTAAAATGTAGATGACGATATCAACTATGATGAAACAAGCAGTGACTGTGTTGGTATTTTCGATTTTGAAGTCGAATCTTATTGGAATCTTTTGAATTCATCGAAAATACTGATTCATTAATCAGGGTATCGTAGGACAACACTGCCAGTTTCGATGTAGCGAGAGTGATCAGGCACCGAAGCATTATAACTATTACATGTTCTCGTAAAAAAAAACATGCTTAAAGATCCGATTCAAACTCGCTTCGTTCGAGGGCTTCACGAGTTGTTTCATAAAATTAGTACGGCATCAGAGTTGAATGGGAATGGTTGATGATATTAAACATCTTGATTGACCGTTGCCTGAAGGTCAGTTGATCATGACGAGACGATAGATCTCTCTTGACTGAGCTGTTTTCCCTATTTTAGTATGAATAGATTTTCCCTAATTACCTATATATCCACAATGAAGTATCTCTTTTGAAGCCACTTACACCGCGGAGCTAAAAACTAACGAGATAATTTGAAGTGGACATGAACCCATTGGTACCTTTGCCGCTAACTGCAACCAACTTCTCATCCTCGACCATACTCAGCATACAGAGCGCCAGAAACTAAAATAACAACGCCAACAGATATACCTACGACTGCCACTTTCGACACACGACCGAAGAAACCTCCAGCTTCTGTTTCAATGAAAGAAGTATTGTTGTGATCTATCTGTAACCCGTTCCAATTGTCTTTGGAAAGTTCCTTGCCTACCTGAATTTTGATCAAGGCAACTTCTTCTTCCATGATTTCAGGAGTGGTGGATTCGTCGAAGTAAACGTTGAACATCCCGTTCATTACCCAGCAATCATCTTCGGCGTCAGGACAACCTGATTAGACGAAAAAGATCAAAGGAACGATCACATTAACGAATTAAACATGACAATCACGACATCAAATTCACCTACTATTCACTCACGCAAGAGGGCAGGAACATCGTTTGGAAAGGGTGTTATCCCAGTCAAATGTTCTACACCTCGCTGAACGTCAACCAATCCATCGTTTTTGCTCGTACAATTCAAGCATGGGTCAAAGAGGTTGTTTATACAGGCTATCCTCAAATTTAAGTCTTTTTCAAATCCTGAAACCGCTTCCTCGGTCATGTTTCCATTGAGACTCCGAATGGCGTATATAAAGGACACTTCGCTCCAAGAGAATTCAACCGTCGAACCCAAGGAACCATTCTCGCTGCAATTACCATACATCTTTTCCAATACGGTTGTCGGCGCATTTGATGCAGTTGGATAATTTGAAGGTGGAGGATAGGTGTTTGATGTGGGCTTAGAGCTGAAACTGAGTGGTTCAACAACTCTGCCAACAATGATTTTTTGTTAGTCGATCATCATGGATTGGCCATTATGTTTTTCAAGGACATGAATTTCCCATTGATTTGTCAAACGGCAATAGTCTCACCTTGGCTGCCCATTCAAGGATGGCGTACTGGAAAGGCTTGTTGGCGATATCCTAATAGGCAAAATGGCTGTGTTCGAGGTTGACGTCATAGAAGGAATCGTAGTTCGACGAGGGGAAGGCCGTCCTGTTGACGACGATGGAAGAGACGGACGTTCACTACGAGTAACTGATGGCTGAAGAGACTGTAGAAAGGAAGCAGCATTCTTGGGCATCAACAATTTTTCTTGACAGCATTGGTTACAATGTTTTTACATTCTACAGCTTCCAGCATTTACTTACCTTGCTTGAAAATGTGACTAATGGAAAACCTGACAGAGTCTTAGACGGGACAGGTGACGGAAAAGCGGTAGGAAAATCTGATGGATGGTTTGATGGTATACCACTTGGTGGCCAAGATGGCTGTTGAATGAAAAAAAACTTTGCAAGTTAAATTCCGTTCGAGAAATCGATCGTAGCACAAGAGTGAAACTATCCCTCACCATGTCAGAAGGTTTTGACGAAGATGGTTCTGTTGGCAGTGCTGATCGAGGGTAGGTTGGCTTTCCACTTGGACTCTCTGATGGCACCCTTGTTGTGGACGGCTCCATTGAAGACATATCACTAGGCCAAGCCGATGGCTTATCAGCTTTATCGGATGGTGATGTTGGCTGGCTCGATGGTAAGGTTGACGGCATGTTGGAATCCTGTGTAGAGGGGTTCAAAGAGGGTAATAGCGACGGCTTTCCAGATGGCAAACCTGACGGTGCTCCTGATGGAGCCTCTGATGGTAAATATGTTGGATCCCTAGAGGGCATATCCGAAGGAGATAACGTCGGTGCCGAAGATGGGGAATACGAAGGATACTCCGTTGGACTTTCCGTGGGAGTGACACTTGGAAGTTGTGACGGCTGCAGATGAGTGTTTCTTGTTAGTGTTTCACACGTAGTTTTCGATTACAGAATTCGGGAGATATTGGTAAACTTACTTCGTTAGATGGCACAGCAGACGGCCCAGTTGAAGGCAATCGTGAAGGGTAATGACTAGGTTCGTAGCTTGGATCCGATGAAGGCTGCAAAGTCAATTGCAGCGTACGTCAGCGAGATAAATGAAAAAAGAACTATGAAAAAACTTCAAACACAGCTAGACTCTGCGATTGTTTCTTGTTTGGGAAAACCAAAGGACCACTCATCAATATTGTGAGAATTCTTGATTCATTACTTACATTGAGTGAGGGGGGTGTTGAAGGAGTATTCGATGGGGCATACGTTGGGAAAACTGACGGCTCCAAAGATGGAATATTTGAAGGAGGGCTGGATGGTATCTCAGTCGGAGTGATACTCGGAAGTCTTGACGGCTACAGAGAAAATTTCGTGTCAGATTGAGGGCGAATAGATGTATACGTTCGTGAAACCGACGCTGACATTATTCACATGGACTCACTTCCTTAGAGGGTAGCATCGACGGTTCTAATGACGGCGACTCTGTGGGGCTGTTACTCGGATTGCCACTTGGCTGTGAAGTTGGCTGGAGTTGTGATTCAATGCCGATAATGTTGTATGGATTTTGCGTTTGGTGAACAAAAAAAAATAATATGCTTTTTCATGGAGTCCTTTCATCATTGTTTATGAAGGGTAAAGAATTCAATAGTTACTTACGTTACGAGAGGGTGAAATTGATGGGGTTCTTGATGGAATATCCGAAGGAGACCCTGTAGGCTCCGAAGATGGAGCATCCGACGGGGAGCCTGATGGATCCTGAATTGGATTGATACTTGGCAGATTTGAAGGCTATAAGAACATTTGTGTTTAGTCAAGGATTGGAAGAATACCAGCTAAATGGACATGCAGTCGTAAGCCTTGTTACTCACTTCATCAGATGGCACAGTTGACGGTTTAATAGAAGGCATTTGTGATGGATTGTCACTCGGCGCGTCACTCGGTTGTGAAGAAGGCTATGTTATCAAAGGCTTGGTTTTGAGTATTCGAGACTGAAAGAATACACAGCATTGTGAATCAACCAAAAAATCCAAACCAATAAAGAAAATACCTACCTGCTTTGTTGGAGCTAGCGTTGGCTGTCTCGTCGGCTTCAATGAACAAGAAATGAAACGATCAAGTCAGAGTCAATGATTTACATTCTGGTTGGATAATGTGTTGATGACATCCTTACCGGCATCGTTGGTTTTGGTGTCGGTTTGTGAGTTGGAGACTTGGTCGGGTGACTTGTTGGCTAGAATCAACAATTGAATTAGTTATACACGCGAAATCATTCGATAGCGCCAAAGAATATTTTTTTACCTTTACAGTTGGTACTGGTGTTGGCATAGACGTCGGACTCCTAGTTGGATTTCTGGTTGGCTTGATTCAAATAATATGGTTGATACATCGAGTCTGTGAGGACGACAAAACATTACGAAATATCCATAATAGCCCGCTCATTTATGCAAACGCATACCTGCTTTGTTGGATTTGGCGTTGGTTGTCTCGTCGGCTTCCATGAGCAAGATATGAAACGATCAAGTCAGAGTCAATCATTTGCATTCTGGTTGGATAATGTGTTGTCGAAATTCCTTACCGGCATCGTTGGTTTTGGCGTCGGTTTGTGAGTTGGTGATTTGGTCGGGTGACTTGTTGGCTAGAATCAACAAATGAACCAGATCAATGTGTGCTGTTGAAACAAGACAACTGAACAATAGGATCTCGCAAAAAACATGTTCTTACCTTTGACGTTGGTACTGGTGTTGGCATGGACGTCGGACTCCTTGTTGGATTTCTCGTTGGCTTGGATCAAATCGAGAAACGAAAGAAATTCAATCAAGATGTAAGATTGCAAGCTTTTCATAATCCATCGATCTCACGATTAGAATAAACTTACGTTTCTAGTTGGAACAGGTGTTGGATTCGGTGTTGGAGGTCTGGTAGGTTGTCTCGTAGGCTAATATCCAGTATGAAAAATTGATGTGATTTATCAGATCAGTACGAACAATGGATGATGAACGTTTGGAAGGATAAAAATATGACACCAATACGCAGCGATGCCATCATAAAGCAATGTGATCATTGTCTATCTTACATTTCTCGTTGGCACTTGCGTTGGATTACGAGTTGGCATTCTAGTTGGGTTTTTGGTCGGCTGGTACAAATCAGGAAGAGTCGAAAATGTTGGTAATTTATTTATATCGAAACGAATGAGGATTGATTGCACCAATGGTTTCTTCTCATTCAATGTGAGGTCATCATTTACAACAGAAAGAAGAAAATCATGATCTCACTTGTCTCGTTGGTACTCGTGTTGGATTGCGTGTTGGCATTCGAGTTGGTTGTCTCGTTGGCTGGAGTTACATAAGAAAAGAGAATATTAAATCTCATCGACTCGACATGAAAGGCAAATAAATGCATGTATTTGCAAATAAGTCATCACGAAAATTAAATTCCTTACATATCTAGTAGGTGGAGGAGTCGGTGGCGTATAAACTCCAGAACACGATCCTTTATCATTCCAGGCAATGTATCCGTATGGTCCATTTGGCCTGTACGACCATTGGCCACAGTACTGGTAATTCGAGTTAGACACGCATTGATAGTTCCGACTATTCGATGATGCCCATTCACCTGCAGAATAAGCTCTACTAGTCCATGCCGGATGACATCCCATTAGGAATCGGTTCTTTGGTATATGATGCTTACCGGAATCTGTCGCCAAAGTAGTGCTTGAATCGTTGAGCATTTTGTCGAATTCACGAGATGACGATTGAGGTGGTACTGGAGGTGGACCCACGCCTTCGACTTCACGATAAAGGCATGATAGGAGCATTGCGAGACTTGCGAACATCGCGAGGATACGAGGGATATCACTCTTTCTTGCTGCCATACTCGCGTTGATTTGGATTGAAACCCTGGTTTCTATAAAGAGTAGACCCGTCAATTTCGATTTTCGGTTTTCGTTTTGAAATGGCACTGTGATCGGCTCGGTTCACAAAGCGGAATTCGTCTCAATTGAAACCACAGGTACAGTGTCCTCTCTGCCTTGGGTATGGCATGTCAATGGAAGACATCATTTTCATAAACCTTGTCAAACATGTTATCAAACTTATGAAACTTTTCATACTTATTTGTAAGGGATCTTTTTAAACACGAAGGTGGCTCAATACCCGCAAGGGGATCGATTACCCCGTCGTTTTCACAATACGAAACAACGATAATTAATACAATTGGAATTTTACTCCTTAGCCTACCAAGAGTTGAGTTCATTTATTGTTTCGACGTCATGGTAATATACTAGTGAACATAATAATGTAACAACGTGCATGCATTGATTGGATTTCATTTTCCATTCGAGATTATCTGCCTTTATAACTTCCAGTTTCCAGTGGAGCAACTCAGAAATCAAAGCATCAACGTAACCTTATCAAGCAGAACCAAAACAAAATATTTCCCATAGAGGATATTAGTGCCGAAGCTAATATATTCCTCATCGATAGAACATAAATAGTTAGTTGACCAATTATCATCCCTTGCTATTGAATGGTCCGATTTCATAAGACAGTGACTCGATGGCGTTTCACCGTTGTATGAAAGGCTTGTTAATGAAAGGACAGATGGATAGTTGAAAGGGTTGTCAAACTTCATGCTGAAGGGGGTACCTGACATCGGGTTCCATTATTATTGGCGAAATGATCTTTCGTGCAAAATTTGTGATGAGTGATGAGAAACAAAGGGTTTAGCAAGTAATTAGCTCCTGCTGGTGGTTATTTTGGGATTAATTGAAATCATTTTATTCGGAAGATGATCTGAAACTGTTTTTATGCCCGTTTAAGTAATATATATATGTTTTTATCTCATAACTTCCTTAAGCTCGAGAAGACACTTTTGATATTGTGATGGATTTTTTTAGGTTTAGAAGCGAATACTCGTGTACAATATTTTAATCGTACACTTTTATCTCCCTCCCTAATAATAATAATAAAATCACTGAGAGAAAATAGAGCGCTCCCAATATTCCTTCCAGACAAAATTTCTAAGACTAAAGTAATTTTTTTTTATTTTTATCTCATAACCTCCTCAAGCTCAGGAAGACATTTTTATTATTGTGATGGATTTTTTACGGTTTAGAAGTGATTAGTGACGATCTTGTCTTATAGGGCGCTCCCAATATTTTCTCAAGACAAAATTTTTAAGACTTATTTTGGTTCAAATAGAGCGAAATCTGTCCCTTCCATCCAATATTCGAACCATCCTGTCACATACTAGTTTCATTGCTAAAGATTCGCTCACAAAGCTCTCGTGCATAATCTCTTGCATTTTTTTGATGCATGACGCAAATACTTAGCAACAACACATTTTTAGTAATTTTAACATTGTC
>JALLPE010001124.1:0-12992 GCA_036940025.1 Conticribra weissflogii | reverse complement strand
GGAAGGATAGAATTTGCAAGAGGAGGCGATAGCTTCATGGTGGCTTTAGCTTTGGATGTGGAAAGTATTCAAAATTGACGACTTTCCGGTCGATAATGGTGAATGAAAATGAGATTTCCCAATGCGATTTTGCAATGAAAAATTGTCGATATTTCGACATCCTTCGATCCATGCATGGACTCGATACAAAAGGAACCACGATTGGAAGCAACATATTATGGGTGCTTTTGTAACGTTTTCTGTCCCACATGATGATTTGCGCGCCGAGAAAACTTCAAACCGAAACTGATTCATTGAAAAAATGGCCTATTCAGCTCATTCATCACTGCTGCACTTCGTTGCCGTATCAAGCTCGATTGAAAAGTTTCTCCTACGGTGCGAGTACAGCATTGCAGTATAAGGGAGGCAAAATTCTTTAAAAAAAGAGTAGAAGGAGTCTGTTTATTATCAATACTTCAAAACAACCATGTGGATCATTCACCACGATACAACACCACCAAGATTTCGAAAGTCTTTCGAGAGTGTTGAAAGAAACCGAGAGACTAGAGATCAAAATGTTAAATGGATGAAACTTTAAATGAGAAATAACGAACATCTCCCTTTCCTGCACCGACGTCTCGGTACCGTCAGCACTGACAAATTGAACAGCGAGACTCACGGACGATTTTTTGTCTCATCAACTAATCATATCTGATTTGGAATAGATTTTTTCTCATGAACCAACTTCGACGGTATTCTGTCTCGGAGATGGTTTGATTCAAGCTGGAATGCAATTTTTATTTCCTAATGTCATGAAACTTCGCCATGACGAACAGGGCACACAACGTAGAGCCGCATGCCACACGCGATACACGAGATCTTAGGACCCGTGCCCGATGACCCGTGTGTAACGAATACAGTTATCGATCCGAAATATCTTTTAGGCGTCTGACGAGTATTTTACGGCAATCAACGAAGACCACCAACTCTAGCCGGTCAGATATTGCTTTCACCGGGATGGAGTATCACCAACTTCATGTTTCCGTTACTTCATTGTAGTAGAATGCCTCAGGTAAAAAGTCATCACAGGGTATTATAATGCATCATTCGAGATTGTTGGGACTTCAATATCGTGTGTTGATGAACGATGACTATTGACACGATGGACATCATTATCACAGACACGACTATCATAAATTTCATAACGAAGGATAATTGGCATTGTCATTGTTGAAGACGAGATTCATTGATGTTGGATGTTGGATGCTACGTCAATCTTAGTTGGAATGAAGTATTATTCTGAACAAGTTCCTGCTTATATTGGAATTTGTAGATTTTTAAATCAGAAATTTTTAACGTGGGAATGTCATAATAATATTTTCAACGGCAGCGGCAAGAGTATTATTGTTTTGACGAACGAGGTCTCTCTCTTGCAAAGAAAAACATATCAGGTGACAATTATATTTTTTACTCTTCTGCAAAAGGCATCAGATAGCTAATAATATATTATATTTAATCATTGACAATCAGATCCAGTAGAGGTGAACACGAGATGAGGCAGAGACCAGGACACTGCCTCATACTACTGGGGTCCGAACAGACGAGAGAGGAGTGCACTCGATGAATCTCCAGAGGGTCTGAAAACACTCCCTTCCCTTCCAGCTGCCCGAACGTCACTTCGTCAGGGAGGAATTGAAAAAAGACGTTAAAAAAGAAAATGGGCAAACCGAAATCGCTCTGCGCATCACACATGCTCGTCGTCGTCGCCGCCGCCACAATGTTCGTGTTCTCCTTGGAATTTATGCCCTCTTCGTGGACTCATTCTCCCATGGCATCTAGAGCTCCGCAAACGCAGAAACAGCGACAACAACACGTATCGATTGCTGAGACACTTCAACGGCCACTACCATCGCGATTAGAGGAAGCGGTATCGTCGACGTATTTCCGAGACGTGTGCAGCAACGAGGACGAAATCGTCGAACGCTCATCCTTTCGTGGACACTTCAACCTTTCCGAATGGGACCAACAAACCAAAGGAGGACTGGTAGACGATGATAGAATCATGTTGGCAAAATATTATGCCGGCGCCGACTCCGTGTTTGAATGGGGCCTCGGCGAGTCTTCCTATATCGCGGGACAATTGAATGTGACGAGGTACAGCGGGGTGGATAGCGATGCCAACTGGGTCAGTGCCGCGCGAGATAAGGTGAATAACCAGAAGCATTTTTCTCAGTCACGGTCATCTATTTTGTTTGCTACTGTATTTTTCCTTACGCTTGGCAATATGTGCAATCTGTGCAATCTGTGTCTTTGTCGATGCTTGAAACTCGAAACTGCGATCCGACCAGTGCCCCAACCATTTCCGGCTGTACTTCGCCGACATTGGCAAAACCGAAGCATGGGGCAACCCGGTGGAGAAATTACCCAAAACCATCTACAATTACATTCTCTCGCCGCTGAACTCGGAATTGTGTCCGTTCGATGTGTACATGGTCGATGGACGGTTTCGCGTGGCTTGCGCTCTCATGGCTCTTTTGCACGCATCGAGGTACGATCACGACGCGACAATTTTGATGCATGATTATACCGGGAAGAGGAAGAATTACCTCTCGATCGAACGAGTCTGTAACGTGGTGGAGTTTAGTGGTTCGAAGCTGGTGGCGTTGAAGAGGAATCCGAATGTTACGGATGAATTGATTTACGAGATGTATTTAGAGGCAGCTCGGAGCAGACACCGATGATGTTGTGGATGCGGTGCATCGTGAAAGGACATTCATTCCGTAAACTGTTGGGGTGTCTGTCTCCCAGCAAGCACATTTATTAAGGAAATGATGATGTGGGATTGCGACTCATTCGACCACGAGATACATTTGGAATGATCTCCGGGTCATGTCATGGATGTCGTACAACTGGTGCAATCCAATGTATAACTCGACGCTTATACGACTCTAAAGCAAGGTGCTGAAATCTATGGCGACAAAGCACTGAAATCTGAATTTGCTCATCGTATTAGGTTTTAGGATGCATGTTTAGGTAACTATTAGTAGCAGTTTCAAATCAGATACATCATCATCACCAATTCTTGTAATGGCATGCGGTGGTTCGTTTCGCCCCGTCATATTTAAAAGAACACAGAAAAACGAATGAGTAGCTCTCATTAGTTCGATGAATGTTTTAATGTTTTGTCGCGTCGTCTTCGTTTATCTCCCCTTCTGCTTCTTCCTCTTTAAAGTTCCATACCTCCTCCAACTGATCATTCGCCGCCGCACACGCCAAGGCACTCCCCACGAGCGACGGATCGAGATACAACAGCGCCGGTTGTCCCGCGTGCGTGACCTCATTGACCCCGAAACAGGCCAACAATCCCAGAGCGTAAGCGGCGGTGGCGACGGAGAAGTAGGACAGGTTTTTGGGTTGCAGCGCTTCGTCGATTTTGGTGGCGAATCTCACGAAGAGGCCGGGAATGACGACTGTTGGTGTGGTAGGATGGATGGCGCGATAGGGTTTCAAGGGGAGGAGCGTGTTTGCAGGCGAATGAGTGAGACGACGACTGGCGGTTGACGTCATCATCGCCATGTCGCGGCGAAGGATATGGATGGAAAGCGAAAAACACTCACCGTCTCCGAGACCGAGAACCGAAAATGGATACGCTTTCGGAGCGTCCGACGGAGGCGCAGGATAGAGAAATTTGACCGGAGCTTCGACTTTGGTCGCGACCGTCATCATGACGTCCGTTCCGAACACCTGATGGATCCAAGAGATTGGGTCAAGCGAAATTGTGGCACGTACAATTTAGAAAAACCGGCTCAAACATGCATGGAACAACAGTCGCAAACACGCAATGCAACAGCAACTGTTTGATGGGTCTCACCCAGAATATGTCATAGCAGAAAAGCCCCGCAAGGAGAATGGCGCCGGTTTGAAAGGAGCCCAGCGAGATGGCACCGAGGGATACCATTGCCAGCGCCCATGCAATGGCTGCATCGTTGCATCATGTGGACCACGGAAACGATGGTTGGATCGCGTCGTGCATCCCGACGCGTGTTAGGAGTCAATACGCAATGCGTCAACGACAACATTCGAAACATTCCTAAAATTTTCAAAACATGATCCTCACTGTTCGAAATCAAAAACTTATTCTCCATCGCCACCGGAGCCCAATACGCCAAAGTGCAAAGCACGCCGATCCCCAACGTCAACACCCCATCCAACGGCAAGACCTTCTCCCCTCTCTCGTTCTCCTCCAAATCCAAACCCATCGCCTCCGCCCACTTCCCTGGTATTTCCCCCACCGCCCATCCGGCCGTCTCCCATTCCACGCCGGGAAGGACATTTCTCAAAATCGGCACCCCCACGTCCGCAATGGCCAAGGCTCCGAACATGGTCACCCCCACGGCATACAGCGCCGTGGGGTCCACCCCGAGTTTCAACAAGAGGTAGAGACCCGCAATGGCCGCGGAGGCGCCGACGGGGGCGAAGAGGGCGTTCTGGCGGGAGACCCGCTCGGGCGGATCGACCACCTCCTGGCGTCCCCCCAGGTAGACCGTCGCGACGGCGAGGCCGAAGAAGTAGAGGACGGAGACGCGGCGGTCATGGTCGAAGGAGCCGAGGAGGGGGAGGAACTGGAGGGAGAGGAGGAAGAGGTAGGGGAGTTTGTCTTGGGAGACGCGCGTTTGGCGGAGGCGCTCGGAGAGGGTGATTTGGGCGAGGCGTTCGCGGCGCTGGCGTTTTGTTTGTGATGGTGTTTCTGTTTGCGACTGTGTTTTTGATTGCGATTGCGGCATCAAGGTTTTGAAAAAGGAAAACGAGAGATTGTCGTCGACTGCGTCTCCTAGCTCGGCTCGCGCCCCTTCCTCCGTCGTTCCACCGCCGTTGCCCTCGTCGACGGTAGACGTGCCCATGGCACCGTTCGCGCGACCCTCGTCGAAGAAGAGGTGGCGTCGCGTAGACCCAGCGGTTTTGGCAGTCGGGATGCCCCGTCGGGCGACGATGCCGCTATCATTATTATTATTTCGGTTGGCCTCTCCGCGGACGAACTGCCTTTTCATCGGCACGCCGACGTGGAAACGTCGTCTCGTCGGCAATACCGTTCCGAAGGCGGCGCAACGGGATGGACCGGTGGTTGCGAGTGTGGTGGACGTTAGCGATGCCGCGACCGCCGTGGTGGCGAGGAGGGACCGGATGCGTGTCATGGTCGTCGGTCGGTTCCCTCGTCCAGGCAGAGAGACGACGTTGATTTTGAAAAACAAAAACTGAGGCTTCGACTGATGTAATTTCCTTATTCGGTCCTCATTTAAACATGGTTTGTTCAAACGGTCTCTAAAATGTTTAAAAGTAATCTAGTCAATATATTTTTGATAATATTATGTTACTAAACGGTCCCCTAAAACGAGGAGCGGAAGGAGCCCAATTTGTTGAGGCAAGTGCACGGCAACATCATGTTTTCGCCAGCCCAGTTCAATTATTTTGGCTGTCAGGAAAACATAATTTATACTCTGCGACGGCGTGAGTTTTGCTTGCTCCATGACAGTCATGCCGTCAAGGCATATAATACGTTTGTGATGGTGCCACCATGCGTGCTCATCACGGTTCTCGTCAAAGCTGCTCCTCGCGACTGAATAACGGAGCATGTCCGCGAATGATGAATTATTTCATGGCAACAACTATGATGTCGTCGCTCCCTTCGTCGACGGCGATGTACCCATCGTCTCGTGTACAATTATTGTTTTCTTCATTGTTTGTTTCGGTCGTTCTTCGTCTGTCTCATCGAATTACCTAGTTTTAGCTTCTTTCGATTTTTGTGTCTCTCAATCATTTTATTTTCAATTGATCCTCGCATCCTCCAAAATACATGAAATAAAATATATTACTTTATATTCACCCATCGACCTACGGACATTCGCCAGTCAGAGTGTTTCCACGCACGCCGCCCATCATTCAACAACAACAACAACAACAACAACAACAACAACAACAACAACAACAACAACAACAGCAGCAACAACAACAACAACAACAACAACAACAACAACAACAACAACATGCCATTCCACGGACAAGACGCCTGGCGCAGACACCCCCTCTTCCAAAATCTATGGAGGGATCCCCTTCCCGGGTTCCGTCCCGCGGTCGTCGTCTTCGCGGCGTATGTGGTCGTGGAATATGCATTCAAGATGGCCATGGCTCCTCCTCGGATCGAGGGGAAGAAGGGACATTAGACGACCGTCATTTTGGTGGACAAGGGCGGTGCGAAGGCTTTTCGCATTCTCGGGTTTGGTAGGAATATTTGATTGGTCATGGGTGGGAGTGATGATGGAGGAGGAGGATGGTGTACTTGACACTTGGCACTTGGTGCTTTGGGGAATTTTCCTCGTGTTGTGGACTTTGTTTGGTTCACCTTGGACCTTGGAATGCACTCGTTTCATGGCTGGACTTACAATGGTAATAATAATAATAATGATGATGATGATAATATTCGAGAGCCATCTTTGCTGATAAGGATTGAAAGGGATTTCATGATGCGAAAGTATCTTTCAATCTTCACATAGATGAGAATTCGGAATGAATACGAGGTCATTGAATCTCGCTCTCGTATTCAACGATATTTTTTTATTCCTTCTCAGCTGTAGGTTTCCACGATGGTGTTGTAGAAATAGTTTACTAATCAATTACAATGAAACAAGTATTGTGAAACGCAACGATGGATCACATCCAGTGAGTATATCTGAATAACAGACAATTTTGGTTATCATCACATATTTTTTGTCAAGGACGTGTCTCTCTGTAGGAAGGAAACTCCAATGGGAGGAGATGTTAGTGTACACAAAAAATCTAGAAAACTTCGTTTGATAGCTTGATTTTAATATGTCATACGATTCGAACGAGTCAGTCATTTGAAGAATAATCAATACCACACCATTGTGGCAAAATCTTCTACAATCAAGTGGTAGATTTTACGTCTTACATTTAAGCCAAACTCTGTACGTTGCGTCTGGCACGACACATAATAATGGCAGTGGCTCCTGGACCGGTTTCTCTTCGAAAGTGATATTTAATAATAATTCAGTCAATCCCTCGATCAGTAATTCAAAAAATTCGTTAACCCTCATTGAAACATCTGAAAAGTAAATGAAGTTTTAAATTCACTGTGTTTTTATTTTCGTTTAATAACTGATGCAACAATCCTTTGAAATGTTGCATGTATCGTCAGGCGTTTAGTTCACGAACATGAAAATTCACTCAATCGTCACTTCCCATTTGCGAACAAACCTCTTCGGAAAACTACCATCACTTTTGTCGATCCCCCCAAAACATAGTGGTAAATCACCAACGCCCACGTCTTGGATCACCTCTAGGATCGCCGTAATCATTTCTCGGTCTCTTTCTACCGCCACCGACTTCCCATCCGGGCGGAGGAGGGCCATGATGGTGCCCGCCGCGACCTGGCGGCGGACCTCGCCCACGATGATCTTTTCCGTCCCCTCTTCCCCCGCCACCCCGTCGATCGTTCCAATTGTTCGGTGGGTACTGTCCATACATTCCGCCTCCGTGACCACCACCACTTGGACCTTGCGGAGGTCCATTTGGAGGAAGTCGACCTCCCAATGGTGGCTCTTGACCAAATACTTCCCCTCCTCCTCTTTCGCCTCTGCGATCCCCTTCCATTCCGCCTCTGCGATGGTGAGGATGAGGTGGCCTTTGCTGCTGTTGATATTGCATTTGCCTACCATTATTGTAGGGATCCTGATCGTGTGGTTGGAGTTGTTGTTGTCGATAATCTTTATGACGAGAGTGATGATGATGGTGCGGAAGGAAACTGTTACCACTACCTCTGCTTCCAGTACCAACATCTCTGTTATCTCTTCCATCGCCGCTCCATTCCCGTTGAGATGGATCGGAATTAGTGTTACTTCCTTGGCGATTGAATTTGTTTTGAGGATGGTGAGGATGCCGATCCTCTCCAACTCCACCTCCGCGGCTGCCACCATGTCCACGCCGATCGTGAAATCCCTCTCCGCCATTTTGAGACCCTTGATCCCAATCCATGATGCCTGCATTGGTATTTCCAGCAGGATGAGGATGTCCTTGGTGTCCATGACTACTACCACCACCCGGTGCGTGGGAATCTCTATCCTGCTTTGGAGGAGGCGGCGGAGGCACATTCTTGGGGGGAGGTGGTGGCGGTGGAGGAGGTGGTATGCCCATCCCGCCAACACCCATGCCCGGAGGTGGCATGTTCATGTTGACGTTCATCGGCACGCCAATGCTATTGTGCATCCCAGCCATCACACCCGGAGGAGGACCGGCCATCCCCATTCCCATTCCCATCACCATTCCAGCAGCCCCACCTCCAGATTGCTCTTGGATGAGGCGAAGTAAAACAGAATCTGGCGCGGCACCGGCTCCCCATGCACCGCCGACTATTTTTTCTGGGTTGTATTCCGGATCCGTTGTTTCGGATTTGACATCGTCCCTTTTTTCTGTTTCTTCGGATCCATCATTGTCCTTGCCCGCAATAGTACCATCAACAGTGGCTCCTGTGTCAATCCCACCAACTTCCCCTTCCTTATGCTTTTCCTCCAATTCCGCCGGCTTGACAGGTCCCACTTCCAAACCCGTTTCAACTTCATCTTCGTCTTCCGATTCTTCATCTTCTCCTCTTTTTGCAGCAGCATCACCACTCCCACCTCCATCCTTTCCGTCCTCCATCTTTTTCACTCTCACCGCCACCCGATCCCCCTGCTTACTCGGCGCCCTCGGCACTACGGGCACGATCGCCGGATCGGGCAACCTCTTCTGCTTATTCGCATCGGTCAATTCCTGCCT
The DNA here is from genome assembly GCA_036940025.1 of Conticribra weissflogii. Taxonomy (NCBI): domain Eukaryota; phylum Bacillariophyta; class Thalassiosirophyceae; order Thalassiosirales; family Thalassiosiraceae; genus Conticribra; species Conticribra weissflogii. The sequence goes on along the minus strand of JALLPE010001124.1, from coordinate 4,187 downwards.
TACTGCCAATTGCCTCTCGGCGTATTCCATCCAATCTTCCTCGGTCAAGCCGTAATTGAAGTAGTCGGTGATGTCCATCCCTCCCGAATTGGGCATACCGTTGACGTTATTCACAGGTCCCTTATCCCACGGTTTGTCCTCGATCTGATCCATGCGAATGTCAAACGCGGTACGTTTCGAGAAGAGACAGGGGTCGCGGCCGGCGTTTTCGGAGGATTCGATTATGCGGGCTTGGATCTTGGCTTGTTCGATTTTACGCTGTTGGATGGCCAGTAAGACGGCTGGGTCGGTAATGGTTTCTTCTTCGTTTTGTGGTTGCTCCGATTGTTGCGTACCTTGTGCATTGGATGGGTCGCCTTCTTGTTCGCGTTTGAGAGTTGTTGCGTCTCCCCGCACCCACTGTCGATGATGCATGGTGGTCCCGCCCAAGAGACTGGATATCCCCCCTCGTCGCATCAGCCCCATTTTCGACGTGGAAATGACCAATTCCGGCGAGGTGTGTTTTCCGCCCTTGTTTTTTTGTGGCAGTAAATTGGCGGCGGTTTCCTTTTTCGTTTTCTTTCGAGTGGATGCCTCTGACTCTTCTTCTGTTTTTGTGTCACCTCCATCGTGTTCGACCCCTTCCTCTTTCTCGTCATTCTCTTCGTCATCCTCCCCGACGTTGTTGTCGTCGTCGTCGCTCTCATCGCTCCCGCTGCTGACATAAATATCCTCCTCGACAATGTCCCCACTGTGAGAATGCAGTCCATACATGGAAGAGGGCTTGGTGCCCAGATCTGCCTCGTCGTCATTCGAATTTTCCTCTTCCTTCTTCTTCGTCTTCGCCAAAGTCGAGGCATGTATCATGGTGGCGGATTTGATTCTGGCGGCGGTCGACGTGGCAGTTGCCATCGGTGGCGGTTCGTCTTTGACCACGGCCGTCGTCGTCGTCGTCGTCGTCAGAGGAGGAGGAGGAGGAGGGACGGGAAATCGAGGATCCCTCGCCGCCATCGTCGCCGCCCGAGGATCCACTGCCGTGGTGGCTCTCCTCGGGTCTACCACAGGCGCTCTCCTGGGATCCACTGCCGCCACGAGCGGTGGTGAAAAGAGAGCGTTCGCGGCGGCGGTCGTTGCATCCGGGGCGATGATGGCGGGAGGAACGGGGTGGTGGGGGGGCGGCACGACGGGAGCTTCCGTCGTCGTCGTGGTCGTCGTCGTCGTGGCCATGGCGCCGCTGGAGTGAGGGGCATTTGGGGCGATGCCGACGGCGACGTCGACAGCGGAAGGGTGATACGACGACGAAGGGTCGTTATTCTCTACTTTGCGTTTCTTGCGGCCCATGGTGTGAAGGATGGATGAATTGGGTTTGGTATATTATTTTAGTATAGTCGGATTGTGATCCTTGTCGAAAGGTGAATTGGGGTTATTCACGTCCGAAAGTGACGTGACGGACAGGGAAAAGTCGGATCGTGACTGATTCGGGGCCTGTCGTGACACTGGACAGTTCAATATTAGCGATATTGGTTGGCGATTCCTTACATGACCAGCAATACCATTGATAGGCGCAATAAAAATATATCTTTTTTTTTAGCAAACAAAACTGCATGAACATGACCGATGATAACTGTGATAGTGAACATATCTCCAATAATAACAGAGATTATTAACAATCATGGATAATTACTGTGATAGTTAACTATCCCAATAATGAATGCTATAGGAATATTGATAAAAGATAAGTTTTTAACAATCACCATAATTATCTGCGATAGTTGACTATCACAGATAGTCATTTTCCTCCAAGACTGAAAAAACTTGTAAACATTTTTGCCAAACCATTGTCTTCCAGATGCTTTCTCTTATCCATGGCAACAACAACTTGAATTGAAAATTGATAGGAAAGAAGTTCATACATTGCATTATCTCTTGAAACAACACCAAAATCTTCAGGACTTATCTCTGTTGGCCTTGCCCTGTAATTTGCACAGTTGCATAGACTATCTGGAGGATGTCCTCATGTGTATGACGTCAGACTTGTTCTTGTTGCATTCAGTCAATATGATGCAATGATTGATCCATCCTTGAGTTAATTAAACTTTTTATTATTATTAACAATAAGTTGCTTTTTTTGTTTTTTTGCTCTCCAAGGTTGGGGTTAGAGTTGGGAATTTTACCATGCATCAATGCAAGAACAGTATGATGTGTATATTGTAGATTGATTGCATTATATTTGTCTAGTGTCATAAATGACAGGTACTAAAACCACCTAGGGAAACTAGGAACTAGAGACTACTCCTATGATAGTATGAAATCCATTGTGAAAGCTCCTCACCTCCAATATCTGCAAACATGGAATTTTGACAAAAACAATTTATTTTATGTTTTTGGTTTGTTATCTGAGCAACTTTATTCTTTTTTTGTCACAAAATTCCTTAATGAATTCGGAGTGATAGAAAAGAATATTGGTTGCATTCATGCGTGCATGTTGAATTGAAAGATGATTTATTGATATTTTGTTCACAATAATCTGCTAGCATTATAAAATACATTATTGATTAAAAACAACCATTCTATTTTTGCTGTTATATCATGTAAAAAATCAAATTTTAAAGACAAATCAGAATCATGGAATTATTTTAAGACATGTTGATATCTTTTACATCAATTTCTTCATCAAGAAAATAAAATAACAAAGAGTATTCAAAAATGCATATAAAATATCATATCACATAGAAAATTAAAGAATGTGAATTCAAGAATTTATAATCAATGTTGGCCAAAGGTCAAGAAAATATATACATTTTGTAGAAAAGGCAACAACTGTATTAAATTGTACATGAGTACACAAATCACAAATGCTTGTAAAAAAATTGAAGTTTCTACCCTGTAGCCTGGGTGAAAAGTGTGGTGGCTTTTTACCATGTAGCTATGTTCACCACAACAAAACAAAACAGCTCTCTCAAACACCATATCATCATCATCTCATCATTGAAGCAAACTTGTTTCAATAAAATGGCAAAATCATGCATGAATGCAATGACCATGAAGCGATGAGACAACAATATGTTTTGTAATCAATGTCACCCAATGAATAGAATACAAACAAAAGATGTTTGATGTTCTAAATGATAATGGAAACAGAATGGATGTGATGAATAATAGTATTAGCAAGTATATAGAATGCTTGCTGTTAGTATGAAAAATTCAGTAAAAAATAATTCTCAAAATGTAGTAAACATGATCTATGTTGCATGTAGTTTTGAACACATTGCAACATTGAAAATTGTTCATTGGAAATTTTCCACATTTTGTCCATGAGGGATGCTGAATTTTAAGGGTTAGTCTCCTGACTTTGTCAAAAATCAACACATGATGTTAAATAATGTCAATTCTCCAACTGACTAAGTTGAAAAAAACAATTTAGACTTCGGAATACTTGTGCATCTGGTAAAAAGTTGATGGTAAAATGGAAGTAGAAGAAACTTTTTCTTTGGCCAATATGAGATTGCCTTTCATGTTACTGCGAATGGAAAAAAACTCTGCCCAGTTAGATTGGATTGAAACAAAGAAACCATTTAATTGCTTCAAACCAACTTGAGAACAACAAAAATCATGTTTTTTTTCTGAAGTCGAAAAAGTGATGGTTGGATGAAACTGCACTGATCCATTGCATTTATGTGAGACTCAAAGAATTAGTATGCAATTTTTCCAATATGGGTACACTTTGTTTATACAATCAAATGTCTGACATGTTTTGCATGTGAACATTGACCCATCCATATGGTGAAAAGTATTTTACCCTTCTGAAAGATTAAGAATTCATTCTTTTTATGATGTTTTAACTAATGTAGAAAAACCAAAGAAGTTGCAGTGAATATGTTTTGAGATGGATTTGAAATGGGACAAATTATTTGGTGAAGAATGTGTTTTACCAAATTTTATTAGTGATGTTGATGGGGACCTGACAAAGAACATGATGAGAAATAATTCAAGGTTTACAATAAAGGATTATGTGACTTGGAATTTGTATGGAATATACTGCTTCATATAGCACAGGAATGTGTCTCATTTCTTGATACTTGCAACCAAGAAGCAAAATGATCAGTAAAAACTAGATCAAATTTTAGAGAAACAGTTACCAATTTTAATGACATCATCTTCCGTGTCATATTTATAGGTAATTGCATAATGATAGTAAAGATAAATTT
>JALLPE010001122.1:0-13043 GCA_036940025.1 Conticribra weissflogii | reverse complement strand
CTTTCTTTCTTTCTTTCTTTCTTTCTTTCTTTCTTTCTTTCTTTCTTTCTTTCTTACTTTCTTTCTTTCTCTTTTTCTTTCTTTCTTTCTTTCATTCTTTCTTTCTTTCTTTCTTTCTTTCTTTTGTTTGTCACCATTATCTTCCATCATCATTGCAAGATGTTGTGTTTCAAAAGATGGTTGGAATTTTAGTCAGAAACTTTTAAGGATGACTATTTTTAGATATTTCAGTAATCCATTACCAATAATATATTATTTTCATGTTTCATTCTTCTGCACTTCTCTCTCTAGCATGTTGTGTTGGTTCATCCTTTCACTCAGACAAATTTGTACCCACAATGTCTTGGTTTTAAAAATTGTATTCCAACTTTAGTTGAAATAATTATTATTTGCAGTCAATATTTCTTCTTCTAATTTTTGTTCAAAAGTCCTCCAGACTGTTGTAAAAATATTTGGAGTCAGTGACAACAAGTGATGAAACAAAAATGAAACGAAATGAAACAATAATATATGATAATATGTCAATGAGACATCGAGAAAGTCTTCTTTCTTCTTTCAACAATACAATTTTTCCTCAATATATTAATATGTTGATTCATTGTCATGCTTCTCAATAATTTTGTGTCAAAGGTGAATTGTATTTCCTCACCAGTACGATATTGTACCCTACTACATTATTATCTAAATACACACAGACATCACTAGAAGAGAGTGTATTTTATTTTATTTTTTATATAATGATGTCAACAGATCATATCTAACCTCACTCAGCCCCTATGATTATTACAAGATCCAGAGACCAGAGACGACCTCCATCGAGAAACTCAATCATCATCATCATCAGCATCATTATATCATATAATATATTATATTATATCACATAACAATATCACAGTTCTTTCCATCACCCGCCTTCCCATCATGAATGTTTGACTGCATCCCCATCGCCACTGCCACCGCCACTACACACAAGTTCCCCCATCCCAGCCGGCACCATGCATCTATCCCTCGGTCGGACGTCCCGCCGACGACAAACCGAAGAAAATTACGGCAACGACGACGACGATGCCGACTGCGACGGCAACGGCAATAACAACGGCAACAGCAATGGCAACAACGACTACTGGCGAGTTCGCCTCCCCGACGACGAATTGGACAAATTGATGTGGGGCGAACGAGGCGCTCCTCCCTCCCCTCCATCGTCGAGATTCGGGCATTCGTGGGCGAGGACCGCGACGACGACGACCAAGACCAAGACCAAGACCGAGGAGGGAGAGGGGCCGGAAGAGAAGGAGAAGGAGGACGACATCTCGAAAGGTCCGCCGTCGTCTTCTCCGTCGCCTCCCGCCAACGACAACGTCCTCTTCGCTCTCGACGCCGCCGTCGTCGATCGCGTCAATTCTCTTCGAGACGACTCTGACGCTGTCGACGGCGATGCCATCCCGCCACAGCCACCGCAACCGCCGCCACAACCGCCACAACTACCGAGCATCCCACCCCCCGCCGACCCGATCATCCTCCAAGACATACTCTGGAAACAGCGCTCCGGCCTCGGCAAATACTCCCTGGGCATCCTCCAGCACGAATGGGAGCAGCGCCGGGTGGTCTTGTTTCGATCGGGGGTGCTGCGGTATTACACTCTTCCGAGTTGCGTGGAGGGGGTGATTTACGATCCCGATGGGGGCAATGCAGACGGCAATGGAGAGGGGGGGACTTCGAATAATCCCTGGGTGTATAAGAAGGTGGAGCCCCGGGGAGAAATGTATTTGGGAAAGAGAAGAAGAAGAAGAAGAGGAGGAGGAGGAAAAGAAAGAAGAGGAAGAAGAAGTCAATGGAAAGAGAGTAACAGTGACGATGGCAATGGCAATGGCAATGGCAATGGCAGGAGGAAAACGAACGAATACGATAACGAGCTCGAACACGATCCGGAGGAACAACGACAACAACGTCGACAGCGACAACGACATCGACACAATCGTGACTGCGGGGCCAAGATCCGAGTTGTGCGAACGAAGCGAAAAGATCCGGGTCCCACCCCCTTCGAGATACGAGTCGCGAGGAGAGACGCCAAAGAAACGTGGAGATTGTGTTTCCTCTCCGAGTGGGAGATGCATCAGTGGCTCGACGCCTTGAGCGAATTCACCTGGCCGAAGGGGTGGGAACCGATGTCGTGGGTGTCGGACGGTGACGGCGATGGCGATGGCGATGATGGTGAAGGTGATGGAGGAGACGAATTCGAACATCATGCCCTGGATGGTGACGAACACCACGGAGGGACGGACGCGGACGAACGATCGTATTGTTGCTCCGGTGGCTCTTCCTCCGAGGACTCCTCCTCCTCCGATGACGACGACGACGACGACGGCAACCTGAACGGACTCGGCGACCACGGCTTCCGACCCGGAGATCACATCCTCCGATGGGAAATGCTCCCCATAGTCTACCCCATACAAATTCACGGAATCGTCCTCGAAGCCGGGAAAAACTGCGTCATCATCGCCGATTTCGGATTGGCTTCCTACGACCCCTCCAAAATGATTCGAGGACGAGAGGGCCTCACCACGTGGGAGGACGAGAGCAAGGATTCGGATTCCTCTCACGATGTCATCATGGCGGCGTGGGAGAAAATCAAACCGAGGGAGAAAAAGAGGTTGAATGTGATTGTCGTCACGGATCCGAAAGAAATACGGAAGTGGACGAAGATTTCGTATGGGGATCGGGTGGAGGACGACGACGGCGATGACCATGGCGACGACAACGACAAAACCAAGAAAAAGAAGAAAAACAAAAAGAAGAAAAAAAAGGGATTTTTCGACAAATTGTCGTTTGGTGGAATATCTCCCAGACATTCCAAGTCCAGGAAACAACGCCGGAAGAATGCGCTTCGCGATTCGTTTCGTTCGGATGATGCGAGTGCCGGAAAATACGACGAGCAGGGAGGGAATACCGCCGCTGTTACTCCTACTTCCGAGAATGGCAATCGCACCAAAGCCTTCAGTTACGACGGAAGCGAGCATTACCTATCGGAAGATGGAAATTCCACTTTCGATGCGGAGGATGACGATGCCGAACCCGAAGCAGAAGCAGTGGTAGAAGAACAAGAAGATTACATAGAAGGAGAACCCGAATGGTTCCGTTCCGGGTACCGACCCAGGAGACGAACGAATTCGGCGTCTTCCGGAAAATCCGGTGTCGGAGATGGCGGCGGACAATCCGTCTTTTCGATTGATCATCACGACCATCCGCCCAAGAAGAGTGATTTGCCGAAATCGGACTCGGCAAAATTGGTTTTGGCAAGGACTCATTTCATTTTGGAAAATGAAGATTTGCTTCCACCGTATCATGTGAGGGATCTGTCTTCGTTTCGCTACACGTTGCGTTCCTTTTTTTCGTATGATTTTTCCCTTCTCACCTCTCATCTCTCCTTGACTGGTGTTGCCGAAATCCAACACTACGATCATCAACATTACACTCAATCATCCGCATCCGCACATCATTCGACCCAATATCGTCTACCTCCAGGTATTCTACAGCAACTCCGAATGCATAGCAGTATGGTGCAAAACCGGCAGATGGAGCACCCTCCAAGCAGCCGTGTACCTCGTCTCCAGTTCCGTCGGATTCGGCAAATCCGCCACCATGCTCACCATATCCGTGGCAGCCGCGCATGCCATTCTCCTTCCGGCCGTGGCCGTCGGCGGTCTCGCCGTGGTGGGTGCGCCGCTGCTGTTTTTGAAGAAGAGTCAGGAGAAGTGGGAGAAGACGACGATGAAATTGACGAGGGAGTTTTGGTCGAGGGCTCCCCCGGAGGTGTTTGTGGAGGCGATCGAGTATTGGGGTGGTCGTCGACCTGGATGATCGTGTTTTTCTTGGTGAGATAGGAATAGTGCAATATAATATTTTTATTAGAAGATTGTTTTTTTTGTTAGTCCATTCTCTCTAGTAGATGAGCTGCTATGAACTTACTTGCCACGCATTTTTTTGATATTTATAAAACTTGCCATCCTGAACTGAAATCGTAAACGGTTCATTTGTTCTGAAAGTATGTATCGAAAGTTTATTGAAAAATGGTTGACATGGTTCGAAAATGCTATACGACACCGAAATGGAATGAATCCTCAACCGCACACATCATGCCATCCACCATCCTCACCGTGGAGGGCCCATCATATTTGTTTCTGACTCAGTCGCGGGAAGACTTTGACGACACGATATATACAAAAGAGATTCGAGAGAAGGTGCAACAAGAGTTTTTTATCGAGACTATTCTATTCTGGTGAAGTACTTCTTTGCCTGTGACCCTCCCTCCCTATTTCTTTTTATTCATGTCTCCACAAGTGGCTTTTATATCGAGCGGGTGAACAAAGACGATAGTAGTGGTGCAAATAATCACTTTCGACTGAAGGATTGGAGGCTTGTGAAAACGGTCTGGTGCCTTTTCAAACTGGACAAATGGACTGGATTAAAAACCTCGAAAGAGTAAAAGGAGTAACATGTAATATTCGTTATATGTACTGAGAGTCAATCCGTACACTCTGTATGCGCTCCCAACTACACTACTACCAATCAACTCTAAACGGATGTGAAAAAAGATGCCGAAAAAATGTAATAGGACAATACCTCTCATAATGAGAACACTTCTGTCTACCGCAACCATCATTTCTGTTTTTTGTTTTCGGATGATTCGCCCGCATCAACATTCTTCCGCTTGCCTGCGCTCTGAGCACTGCCCGATTCGCTATCGAGATCAATCACTTCATGATCGCAATCATTACCGGGTGATATTGGTGGAGTCTTCTGCTTCTTGTTGGGAGTAGGCGAGGAAGAATTGGCGGAAGGGCGTTTGAAGAAAGCATCTAGCCCCGGCTGAACTCCACTGCGCGATTTGGATGTTTTCTTTGGTGTGCTACTGTCCTTAGATGAATCTACTTTATTTCGGAAGGATCTATTTTGAACCAGCCTTGCCATTCTGGTTTGATTGGGGACAAAGAATATTGATCAAACAAATGTAGGTCAGGATAAAGTAATTAAGAGACACAGTTCCAGAAGTGACATGAAACACTTACTCCTCTGAATCATCGATCACGTGAAGCTCCCGTGTCAAATGGTTCACTCGTGTTTGCGCAGCGGCACGAGTAAATAATGCCTTGGAATCCGCTTTTTCCTCAGCTTTAACCCTCTTACAAAACTGATAATCGTGGTTTAGCATGCAATCAAACCCTCCATAGCCATAATCGAGGATTCCGATGAGAAGATCCAGATCGTCCTGACATGTGCAGCTGGATTTATCTTCAGAATTCCACCACTCAGGACGATCTTCCCAGTCCTCATCGGAGAAGCTTGACTGCTTCATTGCCGTGGGTATGAGCTCTGATGCCATCCTATCAATTTTGTTTTTAATAAATATGGATCGCAGTCGTGATTGTTGCGCTACTTGAATAAAAACAGTGCGGCAGTCTCGTTTAGTCATCAGCGCAGCATCATGACACTGCGGGTGATCCATATCAACCCCTATACTTGTTCCACAGAGGACATTGCCTGCCCTGTCGACGATTCCAAGTGGCTTCGACCAACGAATGATTTCTTTGTGGAACCAGTTCAACACTTTGGTACCCAGGCCGTTCTCTGACTTGTTAAGAGAGCGGATTTTTTTCTCACCAGCATATTGTAAGTCCACAGGACCCATGTTTTTCCTCACTGCCTCCAGAAGCATGACCGCCTTTCTCGCAAAGATCTGGGGGTTCCGGTTGAACTTCTTTGATTCTTCAAGAGTCGTGATTTTTGCGTCGTGATCTTTCTGTAGGATGGCTATATCTTCCAACAGTTTCTGTTTCGTTGCAACGTCAGAGTGACGGGTGTCCTCTAGGAGCTGCAGCTTCTCCTGAAGTTTTGTTTTCGCAATTTTTAGCCAGACTTCAGCAGCGGCTTCCATGACACCTCCCATCGCAAAAAAATGAATCTCAAAGTCATCATCTTCGATGTCCTCGTTGAATATAGTTTCGCTTATTACGAGCCTGCTCCATTCATCACAGAATACAGGTAGTCCTTGTGAAGACAAGACAGTAAGCATGAGGATTTCGGTAGATGTCAGCCTCAGGATGTCAGTGGTTTCTCGAGTTGCATCCTTGAGTGATTTTATTGCACGGCAGAGGGCGTTATCTGCCGGAGTGAGGGCATTCTTTTTGACTTTGTTCAGTGCGGCCCTAGCTATTTCTGACGCATTGTTCTTGTTCTTCTTCTTGTTCTTCTTCTTCTTAGATGCTACCTCAGGGAAGAGAGAATCTACAGGATCTTTCGGTGGAACTGGATCAATTCCAAGGATCACTCGCAAAATGTTCTTTGCGGCTCTGGAGTTCTTTCTTACAGATTCAATGTAAAATGGAATATTATCCTTTATCTTTCCAAGTTCTGTAGTTGCAGCTACGTCACTTTTGCATTCCTTCATACGGCAATTGATCTCATCGAAAATGTGCGCAACCAACAAATTGCAAGATTTCACGCTATTCTTGGTCGTTGACTTAAGGAGTCCACGCAACATTTCACCTAAGAGAAAATTTTCAGTGCAGTTGACGTCGAGAACACCAAAACCATGGTCATCACTTTTTATTGGAGCTTTTTCTACCGCTCCTTCTTCGAGAACATTTTCCTTCAGTTCCTCCTCTCCTTCTGAACCGTCAATGAATCCCAGGATGATCTTTTTCGCACGTTGGTAAAGTTGCTTTCGAGGGGGTAACTCCTCGCACCCGTTGTCGACCTTTGTGGTCAGCAATTTCTTTTCGTCGACTTCCCATTTTGATGTAGTCTCTTGTAGGTGTTTACATTCTTCCTCGTCACTCCTATCGCTCAGTTTGCTGACACGCTTAAGACAGTAGGCTTTGACCAGAGTGGAGCACTGGACTCCTCGAAATTCATCCAGAAGCTTGGTGTGGTCATTCAACAAAGATGCTGCCCTTTCAGCCACTTTCAATAGCACCTCTGTGCAATACTTGTCCTTCACATCTGCCACCGCTCTGCCATCAGCATCGGTGCATGCTTCGAAAGGAAAACCCCATTTGATCGCTTTGTCGTTGCCAATTGATAAGACACTAGCTTGCCGGTCGATCCAGCCATGTTTAGCGATAGCACGAATCAAAATGGCATCATGGGTCGCAGTCCACTCCGGATGAGGGCGGGCAGCTCTCGAGTTGACTTTGATGAGAGATGCCAACTGATTGTTCCGGTCATTAATTGAAGCGTTGGGGGGTAGCTTTGAGTCGGCAAGGGATACCATGGAATGTACGCCGTGAAGAATTTTGAGAGTTGTGAGAATCCTCTTAGACAAACCGATCCTGTGAGCTCGAATGCGATCAGCGATGAGCTGTAGAGGGGCGTAGTTGTTTAGGAAAGAATCCATATCCCCTGCACTGATATTCTCCAAGTTCAGAGTGGGTGCGGCATCAACATTAGAGCTACATTTAGCTGAGACTGAAGATATCACGGAATCAACCATTTTCATAATCTCAGGATGGTGGCGTGGAAGTATGTTTAGTACAGAAGCAATTGATTTGAATGTTTTCCCTTGGTATGAAAACTTGCGCTTTGGTCCTTCCGTTTCTTTCCATCCACGCGATCGGAGGGCAGGCCAAATACTTTCGTTGAAAACTTCAGACAACATCAATTGCACCTGGTTCGATTCAGAATCTTTTTTCGTTGAGTACATTCCATTAAGAACGTCACGGACAAAATTCATGTCGCGAGATGGTGCAGATTTAGAGAATGCAATTGCATCTTCTAGTGCCTTCGACACCCAAGGGTTGTTCTCGCTTAGCAATTTATCAAGTGATTGCTGAAGCTGATCTTTTGGGTCCGCTCTTAAGTCATTAGATTTTTTTGATTGGGGTTCCATCCCGGACTGACATAAAATACCTCCGTCATTTTGGTTCGATTCGGTCGCCCTCTTACGGGATTCATCGAGGACGAACGCGTTGTCTTTTGCGATTTCATAAATGCAGAGAAGTGGAAGTGCCCAACACATCCGTTTGATTTCTTCGCGAGTGTATGATCTCGACAATGACAATGAAGATATGAAGCAATCTAGCGGAATATTGTTGTATCCAAAGCTCATGAGGCCCTTCAGAACTTGCTCCGCATCCGGCTGTGTCCATTCATTGGGAGCCATCCCACCCCATGTGTGCCGTTCTTTCTTATTCTTCAATTTCGTAGCTCTGAAAATCTTTTTCAAGCTTTCGTTTTCAATGTCGTCGTAGTCAACAGAAGCATCATCTGATTCATTCCCAACATTGTTGTATCCGCTGCTTGCAGCTGATGAGTCGTCGTCATCACTTGGGTCCGCTCCGTTTCGAATTTGTGCGTCTAACTCTTTTAAGTAGTCTCGCTCACTATAATTTGTTTTGGCACGCTTGCGCTTTTGGCCAGCGAGTTCGACTTGCATATCTTCTTCGGCCTTTTCACCGACAACTTTTTGCCAAAAAAGCGGGTCATCTACACGCATGAAATTTGAATAGTTACATTGCAGGAAGGACAAGGATAAGCAAAGGCGCAAAATCGAAAGAGAAAATTTGATTTTAATCTTACCAACATCAACTTCCTCGGCTGCAACGCCATCGGCATTGGTCGTTTTAAAGCTAGCTTTGGAGAAAGTACCGCCTGCAGCATTGCTTTTGCTTCCTGTATTTTCATGAACGAATGTCTTCGTTCTTCGTTCGAGAATGGAGTCAATATCCTGTGATACAAAGTCATTGGACTCTTTCTCAGATGTACCATCTTTGTCTTCCTTGAAAATATCGTAGGCTCCGTGCTTCAAAAGCTTTTCGACCTCCTCTTTGGTGAGCACATCCTTATTCCCGCCAGTGTTTTCAATACCTTGAAGCACTGCCTGGTCGAGTCCCATTTTCAGTGATGACATGTGAAACATTTGCATTTCATATGTCTTCCGAGTTAGGAGGCGATATATTTTTACGTTCTTAGTTTGGCCAATCCTATGACATCGAGCTTGCGCTTGAAGGTCATTCTGGGGGTTCCAATCACTATCGAAAATAATACATGTATCAGCAGCTGTAAGGTTTATTCCTACTCCACCGGCTCTTGTAGAGAGCAACATGATGAATGGTGGTTCTCTACCGTCAGAATTTTTCGATTGGAATCTATCGATGGCTGCCTGTCGTTTCAAACCAGTTATGCTGCCATCGATTCGTTCATTTTTGAATTTCCGAAGGTTTAGGTAATCTTCAATGATATCAAGCATAATTTTGAATTGGCTAAAGAGCAAAATACGGTGTCCATCAGCTTTCAAGCGAGGAAGAAGCTTGTCTAGGAGAACCAGTTTCCCGGACGAAGCTACCAAAAGATCCACGACATCAACTCCGGGTTGCTGATTTTTTACTTCAATTTCTACACCATTCAATAGGAATGGGTGGTTACAGCATTTCCTGTAGAATTGCAACAAAGGAAATTCCGTTAAGTTTGATCATGCATTATGTGCGGGATTAAATGGCAGATTAAGTAAAAGTACCTGAGTTGCATCGCCAAGTTGTTAATGGAGGGTCCATCAAGGGCCTTCTTCTTATTCCTTAATAAGAACTTCACATTCTTCTCGTAGAGTGCTCTGTAATATTGTTTCTGCAGCACCGTCAACTCCACTTCAACGAGCGTCTCTTCTTTTGGCGGAACTGATTTTTCAACGTCTTCCTTCAGACGACGTAAAATGTAAGGCCGAATGGTCTCGTGAAGTTCATCCACTCTTTCTTTGCTTTTGATGTCACCATATCTTTCCATAAAATCGTCCAGACTTCCGAAATTATCAGGATCGATGAAGTGGAGTAGTGTCCACAATTCTTGCATGTTGTTCTGGATCGGCGTTCCAGTCAACAGAAGAGAATGCTTGAATACAAAGCGACGATCGCGCAGGTTGTTTGCCAATTTCGATGAGTGATTCTTGAGGCGGTGCGCTTCATCGACAACTAAAATTTCCCATTCGATTGATGCAAGCTCGGCAAAGTCGTCCGTCACGAGCATTTCAGGTGTAGTGATAACAACTTCCACCATCCAAGACCGCTCCCACTTGGACTTCCATTGTTTCTGTACTTTGTTTAGAAACTTTTCATTAAAGCCGACGTGGTCAACTTTGTCCGCATCAACGGCAAAACAGAATTCGCTTTCGCGAACCACAGCTCTGTCGTTTGCTGACCCATGATAAACAACGGTATTGAGATTGGTCCACCCAGTGAATTCGCGATACCAATGTGGAATTGTGCTCAACGGGGCTTCAGAATGTACAACATTGAATCGAATTGATTATGATTGGAAGGTAGAGAAAAACATCAAAATCATACGAAGAGTGCGGGCTTACCGACGATCAAAAAGGGGCCCCGAGTAGCTAATTGGGTCGCTACAGTGTTTACATAAGTTGCAGTCTGGATCGTTTTGCTGATAACATATAAAAGAGAAGTGATGAGAATCTCAAGATGCATGCAGTTTGCATTTCAAGATTTCGATTTATGTTCGCTTACCCAAGACCCATCTCATCGGCAAGAATAGAAGATCGCTTGTTCGAATGATTTGACATCAACCAAGACACACCTTCGGCCTGGTAGTCACGAAGTTGTCCCCCGTTTTTGAATACTTGCGCGGCTAATTTGGATTGATAATCCTTCACCTTCTCTTCCTTCTCTTCATCAGACATTTTCAAGGTCTCTCCGAAAATTTTGTACAGCTGTTTCGACTCTTTGTCATGCTTATTTCTGAGCTTGAGCACTTCATCTTTGCTGGGTTTCTTGCTTCTATCTTCATATTCCTGCAGCTTTTCCAAATATTCAACTTCATTCAAAATCAAATCTCTTTCAAACTCATAGGTACTCACAGAGTAAGGCGTATTCAACCACTTCACGTAGAATTGCCTCCCGGTGCCATTCTCAAAGTCTGGATCATTCACATCAAGGATGATGTTGTACTTTTCGATTAGAGACACATCCTTCCTCTTTGATCCTTTCTTGTTTTCTTCGCCCTCGATACTATCGTCTACTTCCATGATTCTTTCCACTTGAAGCCATGACGGATCAAAATAGTCCCCGTCCAATCTCTCATCCGCATCATACAACAATCCATTGATACTCTTCCGGAAAAACGTATTGAGATGCACCTTGGCATTATCAATGAGCTCGAGCAAATCCCGTTCAGTCTCCCAAGAACAGTGCAGGAAACTCAGATTTTGCCACTTTACAAGGAAACGTTCCTCGTACTTTTCGGGGTCTCTGGTGTCCTCCTCCTGGTTCCACCGACTTCCATTCGTGATTTCAGTGGTGTTCATTTTTTTGCAGACTTCCTGCCATTCTTTCAATGTAAGGGTCTTAGCAGCAATGATGCGGTGAATCTTCATGTCTTCATTGTCCTCTTCGTCAGAATATGAGTGTTCGCTTTCGTCTTCTTCTGGTTCTTCTTCAGAAATAGGATATTCGAGCCGTTTAGATTTCCGCTGTTTGGTATGACGCTTTGCCGGAGATTTCGTGGGACTAAGAGGGCTTTTTTTCGAAGAAGTAACACGACGTGAGTTCCTCTTTGGTAGTTCCTCCTCCTCTTCATCGTCCTCTTCTTCCTCCTCATTCTCATCGTCATCACTCTCCTCCTCCGCCTCGTCATCATCCTCGTCATCATTTCCTGAAGACTCCAATGAAGATCTCTTCTTTCCTTGTTTCCCCCTTCGCTTTGGCGGATCAAGAATAAACGCGTCGGATCTCTTTAGCAAATCCTGAATGGAATCAGTGGGGTCTTTCATCGCACCGCGAAAGGCATTCGACCGAGACGACTTGCGGAGTTGGACGGGGGCGGCTACTTCATGGTCTGATACATCCGAAGTGTCATCTACTTCTATAATGTCACCATCTTTGCTGCTTCCTTCTTTGTCGGAATTTTCACTATTGAAGTATTTTTCAGGTTGCTTACGGGCTCGAGTGCTTCGTCGAATTCCCCCTTCCTGCTCGTTGTCATCGCTTTCTGGTGCCTGCAAAAAACGGAGCGGGTTAGGCATTTATAAATATTAAATCGAGATATTCTGGCGTTATCTGAAAATAGCAAGCGATATTTCACGACTACAGGGACAGGAACTTACAGCTGCCGAAACTGCAATCCTGCGACGGGAACGTCTCATGCTTGTCTATAGGGAAATCCCTGCTGGATGGACTTTTAGTAAAACGCCTCAGAGCTTCTTGCATACGCTGTCGGCTTTTCTTTAGAAATCAACTCAAGATAATGTTTCCTCGAGTTTGGTTGGATTGAACTTCGTTGGGGCTGCGCCCGGGTCCGTCGAGTCTTCGATGGCTTGGAGATATTTTGTTAACAGTTGGTTTCAGGCCCCTGAATTGGGAGAATTAAGAGAGTAATAACATGAAGATCCTCCACAGCCGTGGTTACTAAGAAGTACAGTGCCCTCCTTTTCTGTCAGAGCAGTAAAACATTGATACGGTCCTTCTTATGTGTTTTTGATAAAACCAGTGTCCTTGCTCGCGGGCAGCCCAGGTCGCTCGCCCCGCCATACCTCAAAAATAGTAGTAACATTACAATATGGTACGTACACCATAAGATGTATCATATATCGATCACTCGTATTGCAGGTGGTAAAAACGCACAGGAAGTCCTGGTTTGGCGTCGTTTAGAAAAAATCTCTGTGGAAAATATTTAGTTCCTAAGTCAACGTCGCTCATAATATTTATTATTTCTTTGTCTTGGCTTTTGACGGGTTAGACGTTTGATATCCACCGCGCCAAATCTGATATGATGCTCCCTCTGTTTTACATCAGTTTGGATGACGGTAGGATTTTGATATAAATATATTATTAGTATTTTCATGACTAAAACAGCTCGCTCCGCCACCTTAAGCCAGTCCAAATTATCAACCGTCCAACTCGAATTGGCGAAATTGCTGTTGGTTTTTTGACTTGGTCGACTGCATAAACAAATTATTAATCCAACAGTTTTTGCAGAAAAGAATAGACTTTACGAAAAATGTGGTATTATTTTTACATGCATACTTTTTAGTATGTTTCTACAAG
>JALLPE010001121.1:0-13001 GCA_036940025.1 Conticribra weissflogii | reverse complement strand
TTCAAACTAGGTTTGACTGGTAGTAATATCTAAATATAATGAATTTCAGCGAATGCCAAAGGACAATATTAATTCGAATTAATGCTCTCCAAGAAGATAGTTGCCAACAGTAATCCTAGAATCGTTTATGTTCCTTAGTGATCTCGTGAGTGATCAGCCTAAATCGAACTGGTATGGGTATTGTACTTTTGTAATCTTTCGAAGATACGAGTCTCCCAAGGCTTGTGGCTCTTGTTGCCTTCTCCTACTTTTATCTCGCTTGACTGAGAAGTGTTATGCTGTATTTACCCTTTGTCGCGAAGTCTCGATGGTTCGGCAGGTCCTAAGCCCATATTCTCATGGATCTTTTATTTTGTGGACTTTATTTGGAAAGACCTATTACAAAGGATTTCATGATGCAAACTTTTTCTAATTTTCGTAGACTACACTACAACATTTTTTTCTATATTTGTTCAGCTCAAATTTGATAAGGAATATATCTCGAACGGCGATTATGGGCTTCGCCATAATGTTTTCTTCCACATTTAGTTCCCTTTGACTCCCTTCCTGTTATCACGTTTTATCTGGTTTCCGTTGCTGTTTTTAGACGATAATATTATAGTACTTGTAGGACTTTGATTAGTACACTCGAATGGAATTTTAAAAAATTGGTTCGAAACTTAGGATGCAGCGTACTTTTCGGAATTCAAGTCGTCGAGCAGAGTAACATCGTAAATGATCCTGTTGTGAGAAGGCTATCATCACAGCATAAAATAACTACATAACGATTGATTTACAATCGGCAAAAAGTATGATACTGATCGTCTTGTACAGAATTATTTACTCATTATTACTCCAAATATTATGATATATTTATGTACATACTCGATATTATTTTGTCGCTGAGGCAAACCAATATCATACACCTCGAAACACACACCACCACCAATACCCTCTTCTTCGTTCATTTCCTTTTTCCCTGCCACTCAGCTTGAGATCAGACTACTAATATGGTGTACAACAACTTCGCAAGCGTTGTCAACCGTAATAATACCTTATCATCTATGATTAATTCTTAACAATGAGACGATTTTCCCTCAGACCATCACAACCGGCGGTCACGCCGCCCACATCATCCCATCAACAACACCATCAAAAACACCAACAAAATGCCAAACCCCCCAAGGTCCACTCCAACACCGCAAACGGAACGGCAACCGCCACTCCCACCCCCGTCAACAACCCCAGCCAAACCGCCTCCACCGCATCGTCGAATGCAGGAATGCACACCCCCGCCAACGGCAGCGTCGGCATCACCACCACCCAGGGAATCACCTCTCTCGATAACGTTCCTCTTCACGAACTGAACGAAATCCCCAACCGGCACTTTGACGAATTGTGGAATTTCTTCGTCAAGGAAGCCGAGGAGAAGGGGAATACTCCCGCATCGTATGCGGCGTATAACAACAGGCTACTTGCCGGCGGCGATGGCGGCAATGGGGGGAATGGAACGGCGAAGGAACCCCCTCCGACGGCCGATCCCGTTCCTTCGCGCCCCAGGCCGGCGAGGTCACGCAGCAGGAAGAATAATTATGAAACGAATAATAAGGATGATAAGAATACTCACAATCCAGGCGCTGCTCGGACTCGTCACGTCGCAGTGAATCCTCCGACGGGAGGTGACGGCGACGGTGTTATGGTTGCGGCGACAGGTGTCAAGCCCAAGAGGACGAGAGGGGATCCCGCCTTGCACAACGACGGCAACATCCATCACGGGGGGGTCAGGAGGAGCAACAGCAATCAAGGCGCAGGAAGAGGAGTGGGCGTGAAGGGAAACGGTAAGACCGGAGGTGCCGATGCGAACAATGCGGGGAACGGCGTTCCGTCGAGACGGCGGCACTCCCACGCCGTGGTGCCATCTCGGAAGAACAAGGCGACCTTGATGAAGGAGCTGAGCGATGTCGTTTCTGCGGATTCCGATTCGGACGATGGCAGCGATGTCAGTAGCGACAGCGGCAGCGAGAGCGGTAGCAGTGGTAGCGATAGTAGTAGCAGCAGCAGCGAAGAGGAACGAGGGAGGAGAACAACTAACGAGGACGTTCGAAGGGAAAAGGAAATAACCGCCAAGAGCGGTGTCCAAAGGATTTCCAAAGGCATCATTCCCTCCAGGAACATGAAGAAAAGTCGTTCGGGCAGTGCTCTCGATCGGCTTTACGATGTGCCTCAGGCCCGAGGTCGCGGGAGAGGCGAAAGGAACACCACTGACTGTGGTGTGGACAAACGACACGAATCCGGCAGAATCGCACGTAGGACTGACCGCAATAGTACCAGTAGAAGGGGATCTGCAGAGCATCGAAGGGGATCTTCTGCTTCCACTGGAGATAATAAAAGGGGGTCAGCTGTCGAGAGTGATAGCGGTGGCCCCAGGCGAAAATCTGGATCGGCATTGGAAATGCTGCGTTCCAGCTTGTTGGTGAAAGACGACGATGACAGCTCCGAGGAACTAGACCCCGTCGTTGTATTCAAGGAAATGAACAACGGCAGATCTAGTGTAGATACAAGCGGAAGACCATCTGCCGAAGACCAAAGCATGCACAGGAGGACAAAATCAGGAACGGCTCTGGATGCGATTTCGAAAAATTCCCTCGAAAACGGTGATGCCGACGGAGATGGCCTGATGGGATTGTCGAATAGCAAAGACAATGAATCGACAGAACACGAAAGTGATTTCGAACGAAGAGGGTCTGCCTTTGACGGAAGCGCGGTGGGAAGTAAATCGGCATCGTCCCTCGATGTGATTTATTCCACGATGGACCTTGAAATCGACGATGGTGACCACGTCGACGATCTGATGAACTTTCTAAAGCAAAAAGTCGCAAATGGCAAGCGAGGCAGCGGCAGTGACAGAGAAATATCAGAGTCCGTCAGCGCAGGAAGCGCTCCCGGAAGTAATTCTGGATCCGCTCTCGATGATGTTATGAATGCTAGTGATTCGGCAAGTGACGATGATGACGACAGCTTGATGAACCTATTGAAAGAGGAGAAAACCGGCGATAATGCAGCCGGGGACAAAGGTAACCCCGTAGATGAAGCTAAACCGAAACCGAGACGAAAATCTGGGTCCGCTCTCGACACTATGTGCTCTACCCTGACAGGAGAAGACGATCAAGACATTCACGACGAGAATAGGAGGAGTTCCGCCGACGTCTGTGCCATGTACTCGCAAACCTTACTACGCCGTGGCCACTCGAATGGAGATTCACGCATTCGTCAAGAACGTGGTCCTTTACCGTATCATTCCTCTGAGGCCGCAAACGCCGCCGATACCGATTTGTCTGCACTTTCCGCATTCATGAGAAGTCCAACGAGGTCTACCGTAGATACTATCGTTTCGGACTTTTCCTCCATCGATTTGGAAACAAATGGACGGAAGCCAGATCCCGACGAGTCCAAGGTTCCGCAGTATGATCCTGTCATGTTGACGACCGGTACGGGGAGGGATCGATCATCTCACCCTGGAATTCCCATCAAGGAGCCGCGCTCTGAAGATGGTTGGATGTCCCTCGTGGCCAATACTACTCGAGTCGCGGAATCACATGCAAATGCACCCGCTTCGAGGGGTATTACCATCTCTTCGGAATCGATTCCGAAGTTGAGCAGAAGCGACAAGGCTAGCGACGACGAAAAGGGGAAACCAAGTGCATCATGGAAGAAGTTCGGCTCGAACGTGTCGTCTCTGCTCACTAAAATTGAAATGCAGAGGGAAACGGCTAACTACATGTTGAGTATGTCGGACAGAGAGCGTCGCAGTTCCTTCCATGCCAGTGAACACAGTAACGATGGACAAGCCAGCAGTAGTATTCATCACCAAGAAGAACCACCCTTTCGTCTCCCAATAACAACTACCATTACAGCCCGCAAGCGATCTAAAGATCAACTTACCGGTCTTATTCTTTCCCTTACCGGGGGAAACGAAATCGGAACAGTCATGGTAAAAGATATGACTCCTACATCAATTTTTTCAAACACAGAATTGAAATCCGGACATGAGATATTGTCGATCAACGGACACCGAGTGAAATGCCCTCAAAGAGCAGCAAAGATTATGAGAGGACTTGTGGGAGAGGTAAAATTGTTTGTATCCGACGGAGTACGCCCCCCTGGTACTAAGTACATAAGAGTTAGGAGAAGTATCAATTTTGTCAGTGGACAAAGTAAAACGGCAAGAAAAGTGCAAAACAAATCAGATTCATTGGCATTGGTCATCATGAACGAAAGCGAGAGCGATATAGGAATTCAGTTTGAATCGATCCAGGGAATGATTCGAATCGGTTACGTTGATCCACATGGTATTTTTTCTAATTCTTCTGTGTACGTCGGGGATATAGTTTTGTCCATTAATGGAATTCCTACGAGAAACGAAGATCAAGCTCGAAACTTGATATTGGGAATGGGTGATCTGGACGGGAATGAAGTTTCCAAGCAAAGTGGTCTAATTTGTATGCTAGTCTATTCAATGGTCGACCTCCGAGTGGGCCTCGTTGACCAACTCCTGTCAAGTTCATGGAAAACAAATTGGAAAGAAGACTTCAGTGAAGTATCCATTAGCAGCATTCTCAATGACATGAAAGAAGGTGAACATCAAGTCTACGATGGGCACCTGAATGGAAGGAACGTTATTTTTACTCTTCATTTCCAATCAGATTGGGTATGTCAGTGTATTGACCCTTTCCAACATTTTGACACTGTCAGTGATTCTGCAAAAGAAAAGGAAAAGTGGGCTCAAATTTTTGATGAAGAAATTCAGCCTTTCATTAACAAGATTAATGAGCCGATCGCCACAGCCGCGAAGGCGATAAAAGAGGCGAGCGAAGCCTCTGTAGCTCCGGCCTCTGCGGCTCCTGTTTTGTCGCCTTCGACTTGTTCGTCTCCAGCTTCTACGAAACAACATCCGCAGCATGCATCGACAATACGCGCCACACCAATGCTTGAACTCCCCATGTCAACGACCTCACGGAAAAAAGAAATTAACAGAAACGCTGTCGATCTTGTCTACGACGACGAGCCAGAACTCAACCCGTTACGAATCTCCAACGATAAAAATCGAAATATAAAACGACAACAAAAACGAAATGAACGGGAAAAGCGACGAGCGAAAAAAGATTCCCATTCAACTCAACCTACTGATGACACTGACGATGAAACGAACTCCTCTAATGCTAGTGAACAAAGTGATGTAATCCCTGTGCAATCTGTCCCTGTAGCTGAAGGGGCGACTCCCGGGGGGACAGTAAGAAAGGAAATGTTTCTTCTTCAACAGAAATACCATCCAAAAAAAGTTGAGTTGGTGGATACATACGAAGATAGCATTTATGTCCACATGATCATAAGGGTGGTGGACGAGGATTCATCAGAGTCAGAGAGTGAATGAGAGTGGATTTTTTAAGTAAAAAATATTCACCACGTTTTGTGTCGTTTTACGGGTTGAGTTTGACTGGAAAACGACTGTATATACTCATTTTGGCTTCATTTTATCTGTTATTTTATGAAACGAACGGACCATGCCTTGTTTATCAAATTCAGGTGTCATTGAATTCATGTTCATTAGTTTTTGGTTTAATGAATGATATGGGCGTGGTTAGTCCTGAAGCATCATCATGCTAATCCACGAATGTAATTGTAAGCACTTTGATATTCTAACTCTTATGTGATTCAAATGAAGTACCTGAAAGCGAAAACTCTACGTGAATCATAAATTGATAATCATACGAAGTTCTTGTCATTCACATCGATTGCATCTTCTGAGAGAAGTTGCCAATTTTTCGTCGATACGTTTGACGAGAATAATCAATTCTTCTAATGAGCACTCTAAATCATTCTCATCATCCAACTGTCCAGCCAGCAATGTATCTCTCTCATGCAATGCATCGCTCGAGAGGCGCTGATCCAATTCACACTCGTCAATCACATACATCATTCGTTCCAAGCATGGTTTATTCTTTGAGTCTACATCCACTCGACTTGTCCTCCATCTTTTCAAGACTTGTCGAACTGAGCGCTCATCCCCGAAGAGTCCTACAATTATATCAGGGCGGCATGTCGCAAGGCGTAAAGTTTTGGAAGTAGTATTTATCGGTTCTGATGATTTTTCACTACTATTAATGCGACAGTGTTTGATCAGGAGAGAACATCCTGCGGTTCGACATGCTTGCCTGAGCCAACGGCGATAGCCCTTGGCATCATTCATGTGATCGACGTGGATCAACGCGCCATAGGTAAAAATACTTGTTGATTTCATCCCAATATTCAACTCATTCGGCGGGTCTTCATTCTTTTTGTCCGTTGAATTTCGACCATCATTAATATTCAAGCAAATGAGAAATAAATGTTCCAGACCCGCCTCGCGACATCTGCTCGCTAATGTTGACATATCATCCTCACCCAACTCCTCAAATCTCTTCGGAAGTTTTCTATATGGATCGATATCGGTTTCTCCCTCAGGGAATTCAGATTGCTCCTCCGCACGCACCGATAAGTGTTGCCATCTCATGGATTTGATTTCATCGACAAATCGCTGACAGCCGAATTCATCGCCCTCGATGAGAATGATACCTGGCCACCCAATCTTGGCATATCCGCCAAGCTTGTATTGAGTTGCAAGTTCACTCAACGCTTTTCGCTTGGAATTTGCAATGATGTGGTGGGAATAAATAATCCTTCGACCAATGATGCTTTTTGCCTTCGAATCTTGACAATTCCCAATACTGTCATCTAGGGATGGTTGCCTCGTGCTTGTGCCGTCCGATATCTCTCGGAGAAGTTCTTCCCATTCGGAATGAATCCAACTCTCGGCGCAATTCAACACCGACCACACGGATTCTCTTCCAACAGAAGATATCGCTTCTTTGTGGCACTTTTTTTTCAATATGGGAATCGCATTCAGAGCTGCTTTTCTCACGAATTGAGGATTGGATGGACACGAAACAAGGGACACCTCCACCGACAGAGCTGCGTCCTCTGATTCTGACACTGGGTAATCATTTGGCATCGCGAGAGTCAATTCTAACTTGACTGAGGAATTTTCATCGCAATTGTCGGGAATTATCGACAAAGGAAGATCGAGTAAGCGAATAATTTGGCACAGTTGGAGAGGGCCTTCCCAGTCGACAACTCCTTCCGCGTTGCCAGTTAGAGTATTTATTGTCCAGGCTTCGTGAGGAGAGTAGGCAGATTCGATAACCTCTACCTCGGCCATGCGACGTTCCCTTGCCTCTTGTTGTTCTTCTAGGCCCAATTGAGACATGGTGATAACTTTTCATGTTCATGCATAGGGGCGGAGGAGGAAAAATTTAATCTATGTTTCCTTTCATGTTTCTTTCCGCTTTTTCCCCCACCGCCCTCTTATGGTTTACTGACCCAGCTAGTTGCTTTGCCTATTTTGTGGTTTGTTCTCGAACGGAGTAGTGTCAATCAAATTTGGAGGAATGATCTCGTCGCTTTTTACTAGAAGTATCGTACCTACTTTTTGAGGGCAGGTTTTTTAAAGTTGGAATGTCATCAGAAGTGTCATATCACGCTGTGCTGGCTTCTTCGACATTCTTCACTGCAGAGTGGTGTCAGCAATTTTTTCATACTACATATTTAAAAACATTTGAACAAATAGTGAAACTTTAGCAATATTCTTTGCAACAAATATTTTTTTCAAATAACACACAGTAGTAAGATAGCAGTATTGAAAAGCCTGGGCAATTAGTAGTTCCTCCAAGCAAGCTTCGTCGTCGTCACAAAAGTTCCGACTATCAAAAAGATACACGATAAAAAAATAAAAATCATCCAACGCAGAAAAAAAGAAGTCGACAATGGTCGAAACCTTCGACGGACACATTTTTTTCTTTTCATCACGAGGAAAAATAATACAAGTTCACTCCGTGATCAGCCACGCTTGCCGATAACCATAAAATACATTCCTTCAACAGAGACACTACCCTCCCAGGAATCTCACCATTATTTCCCGCAACGCATTTGCCAATAACTTTGTCCTTAGAATTCATTAGAGCGTAGTTCAATTATTCTCAATTTCTTACCGCGACCAACCCTTCGAGTGCAAAATATGTCAACTCCGACGCAGCCACCGATGACTTTTTCACGGCAATCTATTCCTCCTCCATCATCCAAGTCCTTCCTCTTCGCAGCTGTATTGCTTTCATACCGCAACCAATCCTGCGAGGCGCTCCTTCCGAGGGTGCAACCCACGCATTCCCATCCTCGGTGCCATCAAATCAGTCATTCCACATTATCTCATGATATCAAAAGAGCAAAATTCGCCGACCAGTTGCCATTCAAGCCATACTATTCATCTTTGAATTATGCTACAAACCCATTTAACGAAGACGAACCGCCATCATTTACCCCATCATTCGGCGCCAAATCCCTTCAGCGTCATCGGCAACAGCGGCGTCAAGACGAGGATTCTAGTGACCTTCAGGATCCCGCCGTGGAGAGACGTTACGAAAGAGCTGTCATGTTGCAACGGCATCGTGAAAGGACACTCGAACTGCAGCAGCTGCAGCAACGAAGGGAGCGACCGACGTTCGAAAAAACACAGCATCGACGACGGCACATTCCGAACAGGGCAATGCCTCACACGAAAAACTTATCTCGCGAGGAGGCTGCCAAAAGAGCTGGATATATTATAATTCGCACCTCCGCGGACGAGGAGAGAAACTCAACAGAACAGAGCGTAGTCCATCGGAGAAATGGACGACAGCAGCGAGAGCCACTACGATCCCAGGTGCAAGGAAATCGGGGAGTCCGCCCTTTGAAAACAATTCGAAAAATTGTTCATCGAAGTCGTCCAACTGAACAACTATCTGCTAGTCACACCTTCGACAAAAAAGGCGCACCAATCGTTAGGTCAAATGAATCCATAGAGACAAAACCTGCAATCCTTCGAAACTTGAAAGAAAAAACGATACCTCCACGCACAGTAGTTGTCAAGAATGTACCAAACCCCAAGGAGGCAATCGATACCCCCATCTACGAACCCAGCAATACTCTCGCATCGAGAATTCCATCTCCCCCACCGGACCACCAACATCGCGGTGGATCCCATCGTGTCACCTTCAAGGCGTCGCGGGAAGCAACGCACAAATTGACTTATTCCTCGTCCATCGCACCATCTTCCTTCGCCACTTTGACAGACTATATGACTCAACCAGTGGAGCAATACTCGCTGCTGTCATTCCATGATGAGGATGCAGATGATCACAGAGGCGTATCTGTTTCCAGTCTAAATGGCGGAAATTACAGCGGAAGTGATGCTTTGGCAAACAAACAGCGATCGAGGCAACGCCGTTGGCTTGTGAGAAGACTCAACGCCGAAGAAGCCGAGACGTACATCAATCATTCTTCATCGGAACGGTCATACTCGGACAAGAGAAACGGAACCTCGAAGTCGTCATTGTCATCCAATGGAGAAGGCATAATGGAAGCATCGAATTTATTTCGACTTGCCGTTCCTTTGCAGCCTCTAATTGGTTGGGATCTAACCCCTGTGATTGATTTGGAAGTAATTCCCCCCAATGTAACGAAAGGCGAGGCTGCTTCATCTTCCAAACTGAATACTTTGGGATTCACAAAACAAGAGGACGTGAAAGCGACATCTAATCGACCCGGCAAATGGGAACCACTCCGAAGCATCCGTCAGCGGGCCAGTGCCGTGGCAGACGGTAATTCTAACGGAAATACTTCGCCTCCTGTAGTCAAGATCCGGTCGCTGCGTGTCTCTCTTCTATCGACTCAAGAGGAAGTTCGAGCCATAATGTCTGAGGATATACAAGAAATGCCAAAGCGGGGCAGGAGAAATTACGATGGAAGTTCCAATGGCTTGAAAGGAGAAAAAAGCGTTAGAAAACGCTCCAATGTCCCACGATCCAGCAACAGTTCCAACGGATCTTCCAAAATCCAAGAAGAAGCCATTGGGGTCGTTGGAAAAGTTGAAGAATGGCTGCGACCTCACATCACATTTGAAGCGGAGCTGTCTTGGATTGATGGGTCAATTACGGCGGCACTCACTGGTGGAGATCAATCATCAATTAGGGCATCATCTGATGCCTTTGACCCGATCGCATTTCCACCATCGACTGTAACAGTAAAGTCAACTGCACAAACTTCCTTGACCATACCCAAGCTTCCCTCCGGAATCCTTCATGCCACTGTCCCTTCAGCATTTCTAGTGAAGCGTCTTGGTGCTACCCTAACATCCAAGGCGTTGGAAATTTGTCTTCCTCGATTCTTGAGGCAGTTGGAGAGAGATTATCATAGATGGCTGGGTGTGGATTGTCATGCTGGCAGTGAAAGGAGTGAGAGTGGCGAGAGGAGGGTTTGATGACTTTCTACGTTGATAGCCTGCTTCAGAATTTTGATTATTATAGACGATGATCAAGGTAGATATGAATTGAGGTAGAATGTAGATTCAATTTAACAATTTCCTGAGTGTTCATGTATGCTTCATTTAGCTCGTTTCCAGCTGACAAGCTCAGTGGCATGAACAGACATCTGAAAACTAAGCCTTCCCAGCATTCGTCCCTAGCCTGAGCTTTTTAGGGTAATGGCTTTACTTACGATAACAGCTATTACAATTATTGTTCTGTTCAAAATCTCTGAAGAAAACAACGAAATTGAGGGCGTTTATAACCATCATTCTGGTTAATAATTTCTCTTCATTCTCAAGTGACTGATTGAGCCAAATTAGTTTCATCCGAGTAGCGTTTTCATTACCAAAACAACCAACCATTTTTGATTTACGGCGTGCGTCGCAAGTCTATAATTGAGAGATATCTGTAGAAACATTCACAAAAGGATTGAAGGAAACTAGTGGAAATTGGAAACATTCAAGATTGGGTATTGTACCATTTGGAACCTGCATGAGGGAGGGCTAGGACTTGGGATGGAATTTGAACAAGAATTTGGAGACCTTCTTGCTGTGGTATTCATTTAGCCGTTGTCAAATCTGATCATAAAGAACAAGGCAAGAGATATCAGGCAATGCTCAATGCTCCAACCAATAAGGAGTATGCCAAACAACTCAACAAACTTAAAACTTAGCCGCAGCAGGATGATCCAACCAAACTCCAACAGCATAACATGCAACAGCAACAAGCTCTGTAATTACCCCAAGTCTTACAGAAGGCAATAATATCATTTATTTCAGCATCAAAGAGGGTCTAAGTCTCCAGAAGGCTGATATAGAGCCATCATCAACCCCTTTTGTCATGAAAGTAAAGCAAGATGTAGTTTTTGAAAACTGTACACAGTATTCTTGAGATGAAGAACCTTGTATTTTCCATTTGAACAATTCTGCTTGAAACTATGGCTTATTTCAAAAGAGACTTTCTCATTTTCACTTGGATCAGCATGAAGAAAAGTAGCAATGACTTTTGACTTCACATCTAGAAGTTTTTGATGACAATCAGACAAAAAATGGTCCACTGGAAAACAGCAACATATTTCTAAACGAAACAATCCCTTCCATCTGCTGATCATTATGAGCACAAGAGCAGGCATTAAATTTCTTCACTGTTCCATTTGGACTCAAGTTTAAGTGAACGTATTTATGTCATAATCATCCTCAAATTCATCCCAAACACCAATTCCTTTCAAGATACTAATTTCTTTTCAACTGCTTTCCAATATTTGTTGAATGGCGCATCCATGGCTTGTTTCCACCTGGAAGTATCCTTTTTGATTTCATTTTGAGAAAATGGGGAACTCTGTTTTCACAAAGATTTCAGTGGAATAGCTAATACATCCATAGTCATTGGCAGCAAAGGTGACAAAATCAGAGAGAAGTATTTAAGGAAGTCTTCAGTGGTATGGGGTGCTAAAGACACAGTGTTAAGCATAGACTCATCAATCTTAATCCAAACGCAATAGAAATGTTTGTCTTGACTTTTGTCCAGAAGAGTCTGACATTGCAATTTGTAACTTGTTTGGTTCCAAGTTCCAATGGTACAGTTGAACTTGTTGGTTTTTCTGAGTTAGCATATTGCCATCACTAAGTTTGATTTATGGCATAAGTGTTGAGGATTAGGTTCATCAAGATTGTAAGAATCATTAACTGAAGCATGATCAGAAACTACAGGAACATCATGAGGTTGAACAAATGAAATGTTGGAAAGTGGTACTCCCTTGGGATCATTAAGAGTTATAATAGACACATCATCCAGGTTGAGCAGCAGCATTTCCTCCCTAGGGAACATTGACTGGAGGTGGATGATCTGAAGTGTCATGATAACTGTCAAACTGCTTAATCAAGGTTGGGAGTGATTCAGATGGGTTATTAGAAGTTTTATTAATTCACCCGACTCCTTCAAAATCTTCAGCCATAAAAATGTCTCTGTAGAAGAAAACAATGACCATGGTGCTCAGGTTTGCTCAGTCATGCATCATCAAGAGGAGGTGGATAATACACAAGAAACACCAGAAGGGAAGTCATCATCATGGAAGTAAAAAGTGTAATCAGATTCAAAAAGTTTATTACAGATGCCACTATTCAGGGCATCATTTCCAGTGATGAAAATAGTTTAAAAAATCATTGAAAACAAATGATGCTGAGGTCTGAGATGAGACATAAACCTGTTGATAGGTGACAGACACTTGCCACTAGAGAATAGTGAGCATCATTGATTTCCAAATATTGACCAAGATTTAATTGGCAGTTCAACTTTTGATTTCTTTTAGCTTTGGATCAATGACATAGACTGGGCCACTTCTCATTTGAGTATAAAGAATTTGTGATGATTTGCCTCAGTCTTGGTGAGCAATTATATAGAAATGAGACCAAAAAGTCATTTGGGAATACAATTATGAAGTTAATCAGATGATAATTCATGGAAACCCCCAAAGTGCAAAATTATCCGTTCCACTTAGTTTGAAAAATCACATGTAGCAACACCTCAAAATTCAACAACATACACCAAACACCAACATCAAATATGTCAAGACATGTCTATAAAATCTTG
>JALLPE010001120.1:0-13011 GCA_036940025.1 Conticribra weissflogii | reverse complement strand
CTCTTTCAGTCAATTATGCAGTTTCTGATTTTCACCATTGTGGTTAAAAACTATCACCACCATGTTCACTGCTGCCATTCCAAGGGAAACCAAGCATACAGTCTTTTCCTATCAAAACTTTTGGAAGACTGCTATGTTTTGGTTCCATGTAAAAACACACAGAGGAGCAGATATAACAAATATATTATAAATATCACAATTTGTAACAGGTGTTACTTAATGAAATCATAGAAAAGAAATATGATTAATTAATCAACAATCAACTAATTTGAATATAACATAAATTTTCAATCAACCTCTTGCTGCATGGCGTTGTTTGGTTGATTGTTGTGTAAATTTGGATATTGAAAAGGTGATTTGATGCCATGGAAAAACATGCAACATGAGCAATGCTGTTGCATCTGCCATGGTTTCCACAACAGGAAAACCCCTGCAAAAATGGCCCAATGGGTGTTCTGCAACAGAAAAGGCAACAAGACAAGGGGGGAGGTGGTCTGAAATGGAGGTGGGTCCATGGATTGTTTTATTTTTGTGTTGTGCAGTAATTTTTTGATTTGAATAGGTGATCACAATTTTACAGAGGGGTGGGCTGTTGTCAATGGCTGTGGATAACATGAATTGTTTGTTGCAATTGCAGGGAAAAAGTCCTATCTTGGCTTCTACTGGGACTCAAAGGCGCAATCATTCACCAATTGAAAGGGAATTTAGAACCCCATCCATAAGGCTCCTCAAAAATATCTTGTAACAAAAAAGTTCCAGAGTTTGAATAGAATAAAGAGAGTGGTCAAATACAACCCTTTAAAAAATGGGTCTTTTAACAGTTGCGTAAGTACTATATTACAATGGTATGCAGAAAACACTGTTTGACTAATAAATTAATGCATGATCAGAGGCTTCTTGATCGACTTTTTTGTCAAACAATATCTTTAAAAATCTTTGAATACATTTTAGTTTTGCCCCCACTAGATACACTGTGCCATGACACATAGTAATATTAACAGAACACTTTTGTCCTGGTAGAATATTTATGCTAATAATTTTACACTTTTGGAAGTATATGTTCCATACAATATTTCTTTTTACTTTGGTGGCAACATGTTTCAGCCAATAAATTAAAGTAATTTACCTATCATTTACCAAATGAAAACAAGTGTATTACAAAATAAAACTTGTTAAATGACCCTGTCAATTCAACCAATTTTCAATGTCAGGCACAAAAATAGAAAACTGATGGGAAGGAAATTGTTTGTCAATTCCATGGTTGACAAAAATATTCTGGCAGAAAATATAATTTAAAAGAAAACAAAATGTGTTGCATCATGATAATAAAATTGGTATGACAAGAGCAGGAATAATGAATGTCTGGTTGTATTGTTTAGGCTAGCATTAGGGGTTTGCTGCCCAGCAGCAACACTACTTGCTGCAGGGCAGTGAATTTTTGTACAAACTGTACAAAAAATATATTTATGTAATAATTCTTATGTTTAAAAAATTGTGATTATTTGATTTTTTGAGCCCACAAAAAATCCTGACCCAAACTGTTTGACCTCTCCTCCATGACTGTTGACCTCTCCACCACAGCCAGAAGTCTCACATAAAGAGAAAAATGACCTTCTATCCTGGATGGCTTACCAATATAAAGGCAACCAAGATTGTAGGTTGCCCCCCCTCACTCCTGCAATCAGGAGGAGACTGAGAGGCACTGTAAAATACCATTTTGCAAACATTGCTGTCTGAAAACTATGTTGTCAATGCCATGTCATTCCACAGCCACTGCTGTTTGACCTGAAATGATGCCAGATGGAAGGGACACACATGTAGATGTGTTCCAAATTGTTTCAGGCCAAATACCAGAGAAGGTGGTACTCCATCATGGCTGGCCAATGGAGAGGCAAAATTTTGCTTCAAGGCAGTGTCAGCATTGTTATTTTTTGCTGAATTTCTTGTTGAAGAAATTGATCCTATTTGTCTGCAAAATATTGCAGAGGAGTCTCAGGAAAGCTCTGTTCAGTAATTGTAATAAGTCAATACAATTAGTGGCATAAGTCAAAATTTGCTGCCCAGCAGTGAAAAAAGTTATGTCAACCTAAATAATAGATTCTACCTGAGTGCCAATGTTGAATGGCACCAGTGTGTGCTATTCAATGATAATGATTTTATTGTGGGTTTATTTTGTCTTGCTGAGATAAATACTATCTTTTAAAGTCTTGTCATGTTGAAAAATTTTCTGTATTGATTGTTAATAGCTCTCTGTGTCTATCTAATTACAGATTTTTTATTACTATTTATAGTTAAGTACAAGTAATGCCAAGCAAATATATTTGAGCTATAGTAAATATTTTCCAAGATCAAATAAACAATATTTTAAATACTTTAAGAGATGTGTTTTGATTTTTTAACAAAAACGATTCTTTTTTGTTTCTATTTTTCATCCTACATGTCACATACCACTTCACATTATTTTTAAGCTGAAAGTACTGAATGTTTTTATGCAAAAAAGAAATATGCAACATGAATATTAAAATATTTGGTGATTTTTTCAACTATCCAAGAATGATGATATGCAAACATTTATCTTCTGTACAACATCATTAGCTACTATTCTGTTCAATTTTTTCTTTATCACAACAACCATCTTTCAAATCAAGAAATGATTGTTTACCTAGATTTACTACATCACAACAAAATCATTATGTCACTCTCAACATTCACCCCCAACACTTCATCAATATTCAACACACTGCCCAAACTCTCAATGAATATGATAGAAGTGAGAATTGGATTGGAAAATGGATCTGGACAAGGAATAGGTGGGAGAAAAGAAGTATGGTTGGCTAGTTTGATGATGGATGATGCTTCCCTAAGCATAAAAAATGGATATGAACAAAAAATCCAGTTTGGATTTATGGTATGTTGTGAAACACATCCACTTCTGCCATGATATTAAACGACATAAGGTATTGACATTTGAAGCCATAGTGAATATTTGTTTGAAAATATTGAAGTTTATAGTTTATAGAGGTCATAGAAAAGTTATGCATGTGATATATATGCAGTGACTGGATAAGTGGACATGCTATAGGGCTGCAGGGATAAAACATTTACGGCAAAATAACATTTGTAGATGTAGGTTGGACTTAACACCCACAATATTTTTTGGCAGTTGATGTTTGGATTCAATTTTGTTCCTTTTTTGTAATAATTCAAGTTATACTTTTCATTTATTTTTAATCCTGGTAAAATTTTAGGAGAAAGATCTACTGGTATACATTTTGTTGAACCCACAATAAGTTATAGAGTTCATTTACCTAGAACAATTTTGTAGTTTATTGTTTGGATTCATGGTTTGTTCTCATTCAAAGTTCTCCTTTCAATCATTTTTCCCTGGTACTCTCTAAGGAAAAGAAACAATCTACTTGGTATTTTCACGGTTGAATGTTTTTTATTTTTTTGTGATGGTAATTTGAAAATTATGCTTAGAAAAATAAATTGGCGGCTGCACAAGATGACATAAGCAATGTTATTTTCTCACATAGGTACAATTTTTATCATACCAGTCAAGGCAGTGGATCCTACCAGTATTGCATACATTTCTACATTCAAGCTTTAAATTTGAAGTTTTTGTTGTTTCCTGCTTTATCTAATCAGCTATTAAGTCTTCTTTGCCTATTGTTGCCAATCCAGCTTTGTAGAGATTTATAAAGTGTGTCACTCTGACACAAAGAATCCTCTCTGATGATGCTTTTCTTTTTTTATTTTGATAAATATGGGCCTCTATACTGGCCACATTTGGCTTTTTGGCACATTTTGGCACATTGCACAATGTAATTTCCAAAATCAAACTCTATCACATGTATTACAAAATACATTTCAGTCAACAGCTGCTGAAAGAGTGTCTCTGTTGGAGAGAACATATTAGTATGATATCTACAAGATTCTACATGTAGCTAGCAAACTTGTTTCGTTTTTTGGAACTGTCTGCTCGCGAATGTTTAGCTTTGGCTACTTATTTTGTTATTAGCATTTAGAGTAATAAAGCTTAAATATCTCATGATTTCTGAAAATCAGATTGTCCCCAGTTGATATCAAGCAGCCCAGCTACAGACAAGTTGGGGGACACTCTTTCTATAGTAGCCAGCCATAATCATAACATGTAAACTTTTCCAGGTTTTGATCTTACTGCATTTGCTGTTATTTTTTCTGGCTTATTTTGAAGAGGGTTTGTATCTAGTTAAAAGGTTCTACTTGTTGTATTTGCCACATCTTCCCTTACATTTTTCATATTTTATTTGGATGTTGTCTACAATGTGCTTCTGATATTTGACGACTTTGCCACATGCTTGTTTGACCCACACTCGAATGTAAGATTCTCGAGCCCATGCGCCATGGATTTGAACCCTACTCCTTACAATTTTATTCTTGTTACTGGTTGTTTTAGGGGATTTCTAGATCCGTTTTCATGCTACTACTTTGTCAGGATTTGGTGATAAAGCATATGTTACGAAGGCAACAAAGTTACCATGGTCGTGCTCGTACAACAAAATTCGATGCTACACTTGATATTCGATGAAGCAGATTATAAATGAATTATGGGTTCTACTTCTCAATTGCTTGCGGGAACCAGGTTCGTTGGGGCTGCTTGTCCCAAAACTCGTGGAGTTGTTCTTACGTTTCAGAATAATACTACTCCCATTTAGCATTCTCCCCATCATGTTGTTTTTCCAATGGCTGGCAATGTCTTCCTTTGTTCCAGAGCTTTGTGTATCTCCAACAGTACCGTACGATTATGAGAGGAAAATTATTACCTCTTACATCCAGGATCATGATAATATTCCCTCTTTCCTCAAACAAATCTATTCAGATGTTCATTTCAATCTACAGGTTGATTTATTTTGGACTCTCTTTTCTCATTAGACCAGGCTCTTTTCACCCTCATATCTTTAGAAACGTAATCGTGATTCAACGATAATTTGTCGGCTTTGTGTAGAGCTTCGTTGATAAAGTGGATAGTATTCTGTTTCATGGAAAGTGCCGATATTTGCTCTACTGCATTTGATGGAAATTTCCCATGCAGCCAGAGAAATAGATCTATCTCCTGGTAGATGCTTTGAAGTGGGGAGAGAGATGTCGAAATGTGAGCAATCACAAACAAATACAAAGCATCGAAAATCAAATACTTAGTCCTCAACAACGGCCACTTACTTGCACAGGTTCGTCAAATGATCAAATGAAGTAGCTGCTTTTGGTCGCATTGTTCGATGCAACCCAGGAACTTCTCCATTCACATGCTTTTGAACGTATCGCATGAGTACATTTTTACTTCGTTGACAACCCTCATTTATTGGCGATAATGCTAGCATGAATTTTTCTGGAGCTGGTAACGGGACCTCGATGAGCCAACGAGCAACATCTTCCATTGACTTCTTACGACAGAGAAAAAAGTCTCCTTGCAGAGTGGCCATTTCAGAAAATTGGCGTATGGTTTTGTGGAGCTCATTTTCATCGTGGGAAGGGCCATACTTCATTAGTAGATCATTGAATAATCCAATGTGACTTGCAGTGGGAATGAGACCTGCCTTTTTTATTGGTTCGATCTCAGTACTCATGCACTTTCTTAGGTGCTTCATGTCGAAGGGATCCCTGCAAGTGACTTCTCCGTGCGGGTAAGGACTGTTCCGACGTCCTGCTCTGCCCGCAATTTGCTTCACGGAAGAGTGGTCGAGCTGCACAATTTTCTCCCCGTTGTTTTTGAACATGCTGTTGAATATAATGCGTTTGATAGAGAGGTTGAGACCCATGCCGATTGCATCGGATGCCACAAGTACGTCATAACCGGAATTAGGGTCGTTGAATCGCCTGGCCTGTTCCGCTCTTATTTCAGGCGGAAGAGTGCCGTAAATCACACAGCATTTGTATTGAGTAGAATTTTCAATTTCACGCTTAATCGCAAAGATATCGGGCTTGGAAAAGGCAACAACACAATCCCCAGGTCGGACTTTAGCATAACTCCCCTTCTCAGTTGATGACATCGCAAGACTCTCTGTTTGAACTTTCAACTCGCTGAATCGCTCGTAATTTTTTATTTCAATGTCGTCTCCGCACATTTTGCAAATCTTTTCGACAATCTCCCTTGCTTCTGCACCACCGCATACGTGGATTTCCTTGCAACGAACTCCCATCAATGCCCGAGTCCAAGCAAAACCACGGAATGAGTCACAGAGCATCTGAATTTCATCGATCACGACAACTTCATAGTCTCGATTTATGTCTGCCAGTTCCACGGTGCATGCAACATGAGTCGAAAAGGGCACTTCTCTGGCCTCTTGGCCTGTTATCAGATTTGTGTAAATTCCTTCTGATGTAAGATTTTCGTACACTTCTGCTGCAAGTAACCGTAGAGGTGCAAGATACATCCCTTTCTTTGCTTGTTTGAGACGTTGTAATGCATGGTATGTTTTGCCACTGTTAGTTGGACCTGCGTGAAATATGATTTTGCGTTTGTTGAGTCGGGCATACGGATACCACTCGTGTGGCTTCGTCAAGTCAGTGTGTTGTTCCAAGAGTCGATATTTTTCGAAATCAGCATGTCGGCTTTCGATAAAGCTCGCTAGCGCAGGCGTCAGCGATTGCGACAAATTCATGATTAACAGGGTTGCAGATTGAAATTCGTCTTCGGATAGTGGAAATTCTAAACTCTCGCGTAATTCGCGGACTTTTGCTAATCGTCTCTGCGTATTTGCTATTTCTTTCTCCATTGTCAAAACTTTATTTTTTTGCTTACGGAGAAAAACTTGAGATGATTCTTCCTCATCTTTTTCTGCAGCCAATTGAGAAAGTGCACCATCTAACAGATCCCTCATCAACTCTTCGTAAACTTCGTCTTCATTGATATCGATGCCCGCCAGATTATTGTTTTCATTAGTAATTGGATGAGACTCGCCATCTCTGGTCTCGTCCAAAGAATCAGAATGATCTCGATGCAGGAAAGGAATCAAATCGTTTGCCGAAACCGCATCATCGAGATCGACGGCGTCATATCGAGACTCCATGATTTTTAACAACTTTTCTTGAATTTTGAGCTCTTGCGACTGCTTATCGTATTTTGCCTGATATTTCTGAATCGAAGATTGTAACTCAGCATCCCTTTTCAGCATTGCAACCATCACGCGATATTTTTTCGAGTTTTCTGGGTCTGAAAATCCTCCTCTTGCAAACTTTTCATATAGATCCAATATTCGTGCGCTCGACAAGCCAAACTGTCGAAGTGAATGCTCGTTTTCCTCTAGATCTTCGTACAGAAGCGCCCCAAACGACGGGAGAGAGTCCATGTAAAACTGATGATACTCCGATAAATTGCTAGTGCCTGTCTTCGACACTTTAAGTTCCTTCAAGGTGGCATGGAATAGTTCGTCGTTCGCTGCAAATATACGCATTAATTCTTCAGCTAGAAGCTTCCTACGGTTTAACTCTCTCTTTTTCGCGGCCTTCTCAAATTTTTCTTCATGCAATCTTCTGCGTTCTTCTTTTGTTGATTCTAAAATGTCGGAGGAATTATTTGTTTCAATGGATTTAATATCGGGGAAGTGTGGGTCTGTCTTCATTTGGTCACCTGGAACTATATTGCAGTGGTCACATTCCGATTCTGTCTCTTCCATACTGTGGGGTATCGATGAGAAGCAAGTGAAGATATCCCAATAAAGTCGACCATGATGATAGAGACTGGAAAGGGATGGGACATCGTGAGTTATATGCCTCCATGGTCTCCGCTGCCTGGTCGTAGGGTGAAACAGGCATGACCAAACATTTGCCCTCCGATGCATTGAGGATGCCCTTCCGAAGCGAATGTGTGTGATGAGTCGATGTCGCATCGTTTTATTGGGTTTGTAAAACTACTAAGGCTAGAACTGTCTAGGAATAGGGCACGATGGAACAATTTGAAGGTGAAGAGATTGGAACCCAGATTCTTTATGTCGTCGCCGCCGGCCGCCGGCGCTGTGATTATTTTTTAGGGCTTCGGCCGTCATTCGGCATGTTTTGTTTCTTCTAGAGTAAAAAGATAATAGTAGAGAGTAGAGAGGATCATCGCACATAAAAAAGAATGAAGAGGTCATGTGTAAAATAAAACGTGTATTGTGCTGCGTTGTACTATACCATACTCTATACCAATACTGGAGTATGGTACTCCTATCGATGACATCTCTTAAAAAAAACTCCCTCTGTAGAGAAAGAGAGCTCTTGTTGTGATGCATCACGAACATCTCATTGATTTTGCCGTCATCATAAGTTCCTCATTCGCAACGTCTTTGGCACACTTCGAAGAATAAAATTAGAACAACCCCAATAACAAAAATCTTTCACGCAAAGGGTGTGGTTGAAGGCAACAATCGATTGAACCAGAGCTGGCTGAGTTGCAGCAGGAAGAAAGTACCATCCCGCCTCCCGCATGGTTGCCAGGCTTGGCAGATTCGCGTACACTTTTTGCAGTTCTTGAACCTCATCTCATTCGAAGTTCTTGGTCGCAGAACTACGTAGTCTCGGGTGTGGATACTGACATTATTGTTTTTGGCACGTATTTGCATATCGATTGGACACTGGGCACGGTCACTAGGGAATCCTTTTTAGGGCGACTTTGAAATCCTATCACGTGAATCTTGGCCAGTCTGGCGACGAGACCCATCATTTCATGTTACTTACCAAGGGAGCGGGGATATCAACAAACCGTCGCCGTTTTCAACTCAGGATTTCCACAGATGAATGGATCATTCACTTATTGAGTTTCAAAAAAATACACACCTTCGCAACATCTAAAGTGGCGAAACCGGTCTTTGCAAATCACTGTAAAATATTATGGCTTCTACATCAAGCAATCCTGTGGGTTCAAACCAACCAGACCAAACCCACCGACACCAGAACACATCATATCATCCTAATCCGTCGCAAAAACAGCTCGGGAACCTGGGCAATATTTTGACTCATTATGAGTATTCACAGCAGCAATCCCGAAAACAGCACGAAACGAATGAGTCCGACCCAAATAATTATTCAAATATACAAAATCATACTATGCATAACTCTCATCAAAATCCACCTGGAGCGCTCACAATCAATATTCCCACTCAACATCCGAATATTTCCTCTTGGGGTCTTCCTCCCGATATAAAGGAAGAGGGGGAAAGAGACCGATCATCTACTTTGGGTTCAGAATTCGACTTAGGCTGGGCGTTAGGAAAAGATGGAAGGGGATTGAGCATAAGCGGGCTTTTAACTCCCCTTAGCGAGAGGGATGAGGGAATGTCGGAATCCACTTCAACTACGGCAATATCAGGCTCAACATCAACAACTGCAAATTCAGCACACGTGGGTGTGGCGGCGACAGGGAGTACCAGCAGTCATTTGCCCAGTCTTATGGAAAATACGACTTCAATCATGCCTGAACCTTCGCACATGTCATCTGGTATTGTTCATCATTACGCAACAAACGAAAGTGCTGGAAGGGATGGTTTAGGTGGTTCAGCAGTCGGTCAAATCCACGAAAGTAATATTCAATACAGGGCTCAGCATAATCAATCTCCTTCAGATCAAAGCCAAGGAAGTGCATCGATGTTTTTGAATGGTGTCTTTAAGAACCAGAACCATTCCACTGGACATAAGCCGAGTCAACAACAACGTTTCCACGCCTTCGCAAGTAACAGTATTTCGATACAACAGCCACAGCAGCAAAAGGCCCATCCACAAATTATTTCTCACACTCCTCCGACATACTTTGGCACGTCTTATGAAAATAGTCACTTTGGGAAGAGGATGAGATCGGGGGTAAGAAATTATCATCCTGCAGTCCAAATTTGAGATTTTTCTTTATCCTAAGCTTTAGTCTGTTTCCCGAACATCAAAGAGCATTTCAGGCAGACTTAGATCGGCATCTGATCTTGAAGATAGTGGCATCATCAGTAGTGCTCAGAAGTCCGTTCTCAAAGATCTCATAATTGCGGGAAATGATTCGGTGCAAGGGGCGATCGATAAATATGAGTCCGGCGATCCGAGTGCGTTAGAAGAAATGATCAAGAGTGGAGCACTTGCTAAGTCTCAGGATATTGACTTGTTGGGAGACTTGGATTTAGATTTGGACTTTTTGAACGTGCATGAGGATGAAGAAGCAGTGTTTGGTGTCGGGGAAATGGATGATCTTAACGGGAATGATCATTCTACAGAGGATACGCTTAATCATGGCAAGACTTCAGTACAACCATTGGCCGCGGAACCAATTGATTCTAAATCATATGATCCGGGGTCGCGCCGCCCTCCCTCTCAAAGCGATGATGGTATCGGTGATCTTGAATTTAACGGTTATGATTCCACTGCCGATTCCGATTCAAGGACTGATTCATCCAGGCGGAATGTG
This sequence comes from Conticribra weissflogii, assembly GCA_036940025.1. Classification (NCBI taxonomy): domain Eukaryota; phylum Bacillariophyta; class Thalassiosirophyceae; order Thalassiosirales; family Thalassiosiraceae; genus Conticribra; species Conticribra weissflogii. Next base: position 2,612 of record JALLPE010001120.1, on the reverse strand, counting down.
CTTCCATCAATTTCACAACAAGGAAGCAGGGCGCTCGAAGAGAGTTTGGAGATACATAGAATGCGGGCAAACTCCCTTGCATTTCCAGGTCTTTTATTGGATGATTCAAATCCAGAAGATGTCGACAATTTGTCGTTTGGGCAGTGGATGGATCCTGATGTTGCGAGACCAACTCAGGCGCATGCGAATGCTTCCGTTCAAGCACAGCATATCCACCCACCGAATATTGTTGATGCCAATGGGAGCCTGTATATTCTCAACCCATCGCAGCTTACGAATGCAGCAAATAATGCTACCAATGGATTGACACCGACAGGAATATCAACTCCAGGAGCCAGTAGCTTTACAATGCAGTGCGAAATGTTGATGCAAAGGGAGATGCAAAGACAACAGATGCAACAACAGCAGCAGCAACAACAACAACAAAAACACGGAATCGCTAAAGGAAAATCAACGAAAAAGAAAGAATCAAAATCAAAGAAAGAAAAGGTTCCTAAGGAGAAGAAAGAGAAGAAAACATCGTCGCCGAAAGAGAAGAAGACTTCGCCACCAAAAGAGAAGAAAGAGCCCAGGGAAAAGAAGGCGCCATCTAAGAAAAAAAGCAATGATACGCCAGAACCAATGGCAACTAATGCTGGCAAAAGTGACAACAATGAAGGTGAAGGAGGCGAAGAGGAGCGAGAGGAGGTGCCTTCCGGCTTGGGACGGCCCCGAACTATGAGTGATCCCAACTTAATTGTGAGACTTGACGATATTGGGCTTCTTCATGTTGATGGCCCGGAAGGTTGGGTAGGCGCATACTCTCCGGACAGTCGCCAGATCAGGATCAATAAATTCTTAGAAAAGAGAAACCATCGTGTTTGGGTCAAAAAAGTTAAGTATGATGTTCGGAAAAATTTTGCTGACAGTAGGTTGCGAGTGAAGGGCAGGTTTGTCAAGAAGGAAGATGAAATGCTCATGAGGGAATTGATGAGCCTTACGTGATTGTTTATTTATGGCAAATATCTATTTTTCATATGATTGTTATCATGTTGCAGCTTGTGCTACGGAAGTATTAAGGCAGCGAGTATCATAATAATCTAGCACACCTCGCACTAGAGTGAGGGGCGATTGAGATAAGGACTTTTTATTTAATGGAATGAAAATCATTACTTCAATTTTAAAACAAAGCAATGAATCGAAAAATAATTTTTTGACTGCTTTGGCTGATAATATTTGTTGATTGAAAGGATTTACAGGTGAAAATTTTCTCAACCGACTATCAAAACTCTTTTGAAAACGTTACTTTTGATCGAGGCCACACCGTAAGAGTTTGACGAGAATCTGAATCAGCTCTAACTCATTACCTTAACTGAAGTTTGAAAAATCGAAAACATGATATATCAAAAAAGATAACGAACTAATGATCCCCCTTGAATACATTAATTGTATGATTGGCAAAAGATATTAATGAATATGAGGCAGCTTTACATAGTATAACGCCATTTTATTCTTTAATGGTAAAGATTGCATCATCATCCGGCACATTATCTGCCATCAAATTTTTAATTATATCCATGACGCACTGAAGAGACCCCCCAGATTTCTCAATTGCACTTCGAAATCGATCTTCGTGGACTTCCACCCCATTGATACCCTCGATTCTATTGATTAGATCTCCGATTTCATGCTCTTCAATCGTCATATTCTCGTCCTTATCACTTCGAATAACAACCTGCAAAAGATTTTGTAACACATTCGCCTTCAGATTCGACTGCATCTTGTCTAAAATTTCCCGATTCTCCTCAACTTGCTGTTCAAACGCAGCAATACTCTGTCCCTGTGTCTGCGTAATCACATCGAACGCTTGTTCTACATCCTCTAGCCGATCCACGGTGTCGGCCAGATCTTCCACTGTTTCGTGCAACCGATCATTCTCCGCGCTCAGACGATCTACTTGTTCCGATAACGCCTTATGCGTCTCCTGCATGGCAATAATGTCCGTGAGGCGGGTCTGTTGATAATAGGCATAAGGCCCAATTATGCTGGAGAGACCACCGGCCACGAAGACGGGGATGACGGGGTAGAATATCATGGCAGCAACGGAGGTTCCAACTGATGCCAGTGCGATTCCCCCAGCGAGTATTTCCAGGGGGGTGTTGGCGGCAACAGGTTTTAGGGCTGAGTTGTTGATTTGGTTTGGGTTGGTGGAAGAGTCCATGCTTCCTTCCTCCATGGATTCTTCATCGGAGCTTTCGGTCATGATTGAATTTATTGCGGGGTTTGTTGCCTTTTGCTGTTGAGGATAATTTGCAATGAAATGATTTAGCCATTTCAAAATAATGAAATGATCTTGAAGCGTTAGGACCTAAATTTAAGTTGTGTAAATTGTTGTGTGATTTTTCGAGGTACAACTCGATGAGGCTCTCACTCTAAAGGAAGCCGTACCTACCTACTTATTAGGATTACTATTGTGAACATAGAGAAAAAAATATCTTATCTATTTTTTGTGTACTAATTCTTTATGTCTAAAATGTTTTGAAAAAACGTTTCAAACACTAAAGGTAAACATGAAATAAAATAATATGAGTACCAGTTTAACTTTAGTACTGACGCGTTACATCAGGAGTACG
>JALLPE010001119.1:0-14187 GCA_036940025.1 Conticribra weissflogii | reverse complement strand
TATGAAAATCATTATGCTTTCCGGGATGAAGTTGATATTTACAGAAGGAAGGGATGCAAATTCCTGTCGAAAGATAATGATTCACTAGACACGGGCCGCAGAGTCAAACTTCCCCATGATTAATAATATTTATTGAACTGGCTTGATGCATCAAAGGGGAACCGGGATAATTTCTCTCTGTACATTGAATTCTTGACAAGATTTCGATTTTTGTCATTGTAAAATAAAGATATGATACTACCATTACATTGAGTGGATAATTCTTATACTTCCAAGATACTCGTAATTAAATGATGACTTCTAACACATTCAATAATCAAAATGAAATCCAACCAAATTTTTCGATGAAACATCATTCAGCCCACCTCAGCCCGGAGTTTTTCTCATTTCCCCAATATCAACAAATTTTCCATTGCTTTAATATTTTTTTCTCAACTTTGTAGCATCTCTATCTCTTCCTAGAATTGCAAGTGATAATGATGCAATCAATTAATCTTCCACTTCCGCAACCTGCTCTTTGGAAAGACTGAGACGAAAGTAATTTTCGTATGGCCACTGTTTTTGTTCAATTCTCATCATTGTATTATTGTAAATCTGCATCATGGCGTTATGCGGGATGAATCAAATATGTGGGATAAACAGTACACGTCTACGAGATGCGAGTTTGGAGAACGATGAAAAACATCATAATCGGAAGAAGCTTGCTCAGATGTCGACTTTCAATGAGCATTCAGTGACATCGTACTTAGCAAATATAATCGTAAAAAAGGGCGAAAATCATCGAAAACAGATTTGACAATAGAGTTTGAAATTCCAGTGATTCCACTTGAAACAATTCAATCATTAAGCAACAACTAGGCGACAAGAAATCATCGCTGAAAGCTACAAAGCGAATAAAGTCAAGAAAACTCGAATGCACAGGTTCACAGGCACAGTATAGATGTCAAATAATTCATCGTCAAAGACAGATTGAGTACTATTATTCGAAAATAAACTTCTAATTGTTATGAACAAGATAAATATTTACTCCTTCTTCTCAAAAACGATGTATGCATGAACATAATCCATCCCATGAACCTCGGGATTCTTTTCCACCAACGTCATGTAATTCTCCCAAAATTGTCCCATGATCTTCTCTTTGTCCTCATCCGTTCTATCTGCCTTCAAACTGCTCTTGAAAGTGGAATGACTCCATGTCCTCGTCGTTGGAACGAACCACTCTGCATACTCTCTGGCCGCTTTTCCGCTTTTACCAGAATTGTAAAGTTCCCTATATGGACATCGTACCACCTTCTCTTCGAACGAAACAACCTTTAATGAGTTGGCAATCTCATCATCTCACCCTCAATTCCCTCGAGGAATTCCTCCTTCGTTCTATAATAATTGGGAAATGAAACACCCGATCTTTCTTCCTCATCGATGAGACCCTGCTCCTGCAATTGATCCTAAGCTTCTTGAAACGAATCCCACATGATAACACCGACATCCGTCTGTCCTAGAAAATACCCATTGGAATCCTCACAAAAGTTGACGCAAACGAACCTCCCGCCAGGAACCAGTTCCTTGGCACGAGCCATGAGAATATTCTTCCAATCCCTTGCCGTCTGTTCTTTCTCCAGCATCATGGCTTTTCCCGTTAAAGAAGACGGAAACGCCAAAAGCCAATGCATCGCCGTGAAAGGCACCCCAAAATCGATGGATTCTGAAGCGTAACACTGATTATGGAAGCCGACTCCGCATGCCTCGATGAAGGCATTGCCGAGATCGTAGGGGTTGGGTACTTGATTGCCGTAGGCGTGGGTTTGAGGCCCAAGGCGTGGTTGACTACGCTTTGCCATTCGTTGGTGAGTTGATCTTCGTAGTGGAGGACAACTTCGTGGTAGGTGGTAGGTGCGAGGGATCAAATGGCTTGGACCATTTTGTAGAAAGGCCAAGGGAGGTTACGGCATCGGCCGTCCCATAGTCAGCAAAGTGGAAGGCAATACCGAAAGGACGAAGTGGTTGTTTATCGATCTCATGGTGGACTAGTTGAGGAATTGATTTGTCTATTGTGAAAAGATATTGATACTACAATATATAATATTACAGCAACACACAACGTGGAGATTTTTTGTTCCCGTATGTTGTTGACAAGGATATCATTTTTAACGATTCCTTTGTAGGCTTCATACATCATTTTTTTGTGACTCTCTAAAAAACATTCGATCTCAAACAGCAGGCTGCTAAAGGAACGACGGCGTAATATTATGTAGAAAAATATGTGTTGACAACCAAACCAACTCTGTTGTCATCAACTTTCATCTTGTGTTTGCCCACATCTTTTAAGCATGTTATTCTGCATCCAATTCCCTCAAGGCGTATTGATTTGTATTGGATCTACAATGTACCTGCCAGTTTCCTAGCAGAAATCCAATAGATGAGTGCTTGCATGGTTTGAAGCAAAACTGACCAAGCTGATAAAACTCACAAAAGTAAGGATTGATAAAAGAACGTCTGACAACTGACTTTTTGCTTTGAATACTTTATTGTTGTCTCTGGTGAATCATTAGTATGGGCCGATGTGAGATGGATGAAATGTATTTTATTGCCATGGATTTTCCAGGGTCAAACAATTTGCAATGATATGGAGAGTTCAACCCGAGTTGAAAATGCCGCAATTAAAATTTAGATTGTATGAAAGAATGGATTTGAATGGATTCAAATAATTACTCAAAATATTTTCAACCAATATGAACATTCTACTTGCTATTTTTGACTTGGGATCAGAGGTATATCCATTTGAGATACTATCAGATTTATTTGCATGAATTATGTATGTGTAAACTGTAACCACATTGCCAGTTATTATGGGTGACCGAGAAGGAAGTTTCCTAAATCATGGTCAATTCTTGGTGACGAATAAGAAAAAGATTATTGTGTAACTTGTTGAGAATGCAAAGCTAACATTGCATCATCTAATGGTGGCTGGCTGCCAACCTCAGTATTGGTCTCATTGTGTATGTCTTTGTGTCATCATGTTGACGTTGATAACTATCAGTTGCCAGATTTGCTATGATCTTGCTTTCTCTTTCATATTGGTCAAACTTGAGATTGATTAGGGCTGTTGCAACCAGGTGAAATTACAAATAATTGAGCAATGAAACATAGAGGGAAAAAGGATGACATGGACACAAAATATGAAGTGAGAAATCTGATCATAAAATGCAATCGTGAAACTACTGTCTTCCTTTAGCCTGCAGATAGCAGTTTGTAATCCTACATGTTGGTTATTTTTGTGAACACAAAGGGCAATGAAATGTATTACTGAAAATGATTTATCAAATGGATAATAGGAGAAGTGAAATGTGATAGTGATAAAAATGGGCATTAAATTCAAAAAATCCATACCCATGATATCCCTTGCTGATTTGAAGGAATGCTGGCAAAATGAGCTGATGTTGTAGGTCAGCATTCCAATTTTAGATCTTTCTCCTGGTGTAGACAAGAGCAGTGGGTAATAATGGAGAGTTTTACAACAGTAAATAAAAAGGAGAGTTTCAGGTTAATTTGACATGTGTGGCAGAGGCCAGAAGGATGACTCAATTTCATTGAGATAAGGTAATGAGACAGGTGCCTATGTGGGGAATAGTAGGGGCAATCTGCCATGATCTGTTATGATTGAGTGATGAAATGAGGATTGTTTTGGAGGTTTATTGCTGTTTATAGATGTTAGTGATAATAGTCTTGATGGACACTTACTGGAGTGATAAGTCATCCACAATCTCTCTTTGGAGAGAGAGCAAGAATGTTCACTTTGATGAAATAAAATATCAAACTTTGCTGAGTTGGTTTTGTTTAATTCTTTTGTGTGTGTTGTGTGTAATGTATGTGTTGTATGAGTTTGTGTGAGTTTATGTGAGGGTGTGTGATGGTGTGTGAGGGTGTGTTAGGGTGTGGAGTGTTGGGAGTGGGAAAGATGGAAAAAGTGATGGAGTGACACAATATTTGACAATGACAATTATATATGTTTTATCACACACCTGTTGACAGTTCTGTTTGCTTACAACTACTAGTAGTACTAGTGGTAGTGTTGACATACATAAATCACTCCCCTTGAATATACATGTTATATACAGTTACTGCAGAACAACACAATTGTGACTGAGTACTCTTTCTCCAACCAAAAACATTAATAAAGTGAATCCAAGCCATTTTTGATGCATCAAGCTATGACAACAGACAGATTGCAAAAATTTAGATTTGTAAATAATGATGCATGAGATATCATCAATGCTACAAATATTAAAAGGAAATAGTTTTTGCCAACACAATATTGCCCACATAATTTACTGATGCATAATTAACTCTTGCATTTTACCAGCAAATCCAATCTTCAAAGCAAAATGTCTTGAAAACCAGCAACAAAGGGTTTTGTATTTTCATCATATTTTGTTCTTACAACCAGTTGTTCTTAAACATCATGATTTATAGTACAAATCTAAAATATAGGTACTTATTCAATAATACAAACCCTGTAGAGGGGGATGTTACACTTGGCATGTATGTGTTGACAATCAGGTTTCAAATTTTTGCCATCACACCACCACAACAATGGCTGCTGCTGTCTGTTCTGAGGGAAACCAAGCATACAGCCTCATCCCCTACTCATCTTGGGAAGCCTTCTCTGCTTCGGTCTGATGTAAACACACACAGAGCAACAGATGTAACAAATATCATAAAATTTATTTTTTTTTGTAACAATTTGTACTTGATGTCATTGTTGTAAAAAATGTGTATCAATTAATCAAGTAATTTTAATGAAATACTACTTTTTTCATTGCCAAATTGCCATCCTGTGCTGTTTACTTGATTGTTGTGTTGATTTACTTGTCAAAAAGATTATTTGAAGCCATGGAACAATATTCAGCAGCTATTGCAATCTTTGGTGGTTGTCATAGCAGAAGAACTCTTGCAAAAAAGGCCCTGGAAGATAGTGGATTGGCAGCATTACTTTGGCAATATTGAACATTTCATTTGAAAGGTCACATACTAAAAATAAATATGATATTTAATTGTTATAGGTATTAATAGTCATAGATAATTATTGCCAATAATGACTGTGATAGTTAACTATCACAGAGAATGACCATGATAATTAATCATTATCAACTTTCCATACAATAGTTTATTCGATTTCATAGTAACATTAACAGTTAGTTATTACCAAAATTAGTTGTATTAGATAACTGTCACCTCACATAATTAATATTATTGATAGTTCCTTAGTCATGTGTGTCCACACAACAATAAAATAAACAGCCAAAAAAGTATCACCATTCCATAGTCTTCTTGTGGGTGTTATGCATGGAAGAAAAAAATGGACAGATGTTTAGAATGGAGGTAAGTCCATAGGTTTTTAATTTTTGGATTTTTGTGTTGATTTCATTTGAATGAGATTTTGTAATGTTACAAAGGGGTGGGTTGTTGTCAATAATCAAGGGGTTTATTTTTTGTTTCTTGTTGTCACTGAAAAAAGCCACATCTCAGCTGACACTAGGATTCACTGGCTCTGTCGTATACCAATCAAGAAGGAATATAGTGTCCCATCCATCAGGGTCCTCAAAAATATCTTGTAACCAATTAGTTGCTGAGTTTTAGGGGAATCAATAATTAAGTGAGAGGGTCCAAAACAATCCTTTAAAAACAAATGCATCTAATAAGACTTGGGCAAGTACATGTATTCAAGTGGAAGTAAAAAATTAGGGGAGAGAGAGAGCAAATTCATGCAAGCAATTAATATACAGTAGGACACATACAAAAAACATACACGTAAGAGGTAGATATGGAATGACAAATGGAAAATTAATACATTTGGGATAGCCATAATTTATTCAAAATTGCATTTCATATTAATGTTTTAACATGATGGTTGATGTACAAATGGGGTAAATTAACTGTCTTTTTGATATTTTCAATAAACTATCATGGATATAATCAAATCTGACTTTGGTGATGCATTCCAATCTAAACACCAACTAATTGGAAAACATCAATACACTGGGTTTGATAGATTATTAGCTCAATTACAAATTGAAACATTCAAAATCTGGTCAAAATTTGTCAAATGAAGAAAACAAATTATGCAGTGGTTTCAACAAAAGTAAAAACCAAACCCATCTGGGTTATTCAACACCACCATGGCTCAAAACCAAACTTAGATTTTGATTCCTCTTCCTAAGGGGATGATTCAATAGCTACAGTTCTTGCATTATATAATATTATGCCTGAATCCAACTTATGACATGAGGTTTCATTGTAACAATATCAAAAAGAAATGTGACAAAGGCAAAGCAGATTATACTTTTGCAATCAATAACCTCATCATGCCTATTTTGGCCATGCTTAGCTGAGGAAAAAGGACTATGTACATGAAGGAAATCACCACCATGAACAATATTAGTTTATTCCACTGTCGTAGAGATCAAACTCAAGGGTGAGGCATGATTTCTGGTAGTTGTTCCTTGGCTTTGGGCTTGTTTGGATACCATTTTTCCATAATTATGGACATTGATATTACATTTACTTTGATAAATGTGCCATTTTCAGATAAGCTGTAAGAAAATTCCTGAAAAATGTCCAACAAATTAATTGGGACTCATTGTTAATTGCAACACTGGATGTGCATACACATATTAAAAATGGTAAATACGGTATCTTGGATATGCGGCTAAATACATTGGCAATTGTAAACATTTTCTTGTTCATCAAACTTAGAAAGCAACACAAAATTGGCTACAACACCAACAAGATATTAGCAGAGTTTATAGAACCTTAGTTGGGAAAGTCTTAGATATGCATCTCAGATATTTTGTAAAGTCAGAAAAATGTCATAAAATTTTGATTCCAACATAGATGTATAAGACACAGAGTAACTTTTTGTGTCCAAATCACAAGTTGGTGCCATGTTGTCACCACTAATACATACCTAACAATTCCAAAGTGGAATAAAAAGAAAAGACAGAATTTTTGCAAATGCAAAACATTATTAATTCCAAAATGAAAATTGTATGACAATTTAGAAGGATATGGATTGCAAATGCATCAAAACACATTGCATGCATCCAATGAACACCTCTTCACTTGTACCCTTCTTGATCCCAACAAAAGTCAATTATTTCATTTTTTCATTTTTTCATTAATTTTCATCACATATTTTTTCTTGGTAAACTGCATGACCCCTCCCCCCAAACTAAGTATTCTACTAAAAAATTTCCAACTATATCTGGTGAGTAAAAAATTCAACCAAAAAATATTTTTATGTAATTTTCTTATCTGACTGGATTTTATTCAATACACTGCCTTCTAGGTCTCCCCAATGCACTGGGAACATCCGCATGATGCTGCCCAAAACCAGGTCACCATGTTTTTGCCGCTACAAGAGAGCAACACCTTGATGGCCTCCTGGAGGTTTTGGGAATGGCAATGGCACAGCACATTGCATCTGTCATTGTCACTACTCTTGTCATTGTTGTTGTTGTTTGCCATCTATGTTGTTTCTTTTGTTGTTGTTTGCAGTTGTTTACCTGTCATTGTCATTTCCAATCATTGTCATTTCTTGTCATAGTTGTTTCCCATTGTTGTCATTTCCTGTCATTGTCATCCCACCCTCATCAATGGCAGAATCTTCTGTTTATTACTATCTTTGTGGTCAAGGTAGAGTGAATGTAGTGTGTGCAAAGCTCTAGGGGGGAAGGTGTGGGGGGCATAAGGAGGGGAGAAGAAGTGGTGCAGCTAGGGACATCTATTTTTGTCTCTGCAATGGAAGTTAAACAGGGCCTTGCCTAGGTGATAGACAGCATCTAGGGGGATGGCTGAGGCTCAAGGTCAGACACCTGGTCCCTCTCATTGAAGATTAACAGTTAGAAATACCATTTAAAAAAGTGAACTTACCAAGGAATAGCAAAATTATTTTTATGTTAAAAATACCCAATTCGAATCACATGTTTATAATTTAGGAAATTGACATGTCTTTTATTCATTTTACATGTCTGGACTTCACTACTGGAGCAACACAAAAATTGCTGATGTCTTTGGAAAAAGAAGAGACATGTCTGAACATGTCCAATGTCTGTGTCCATGTCTGTAAATTTTCAGAAGTCTGGACTTCCAACTTTCCTAACTAAGGATAGAACACAGACCTGGAAGGGGAGTGCAACTCAAATCTCAATACTTTAATTGAAAGATATCAGCCAAACCTTCTCACCATCATACCTGTCATATTTGACATCAATCTAACTCAAAAAATCAATCTTGAAAGAATTGTTAGTTTTGCTTAGCACCACTGGAATGTTTGTAAAAGATGGTATTGAGTCCATGGTGATACTGCAGAAAAAGTAAAAAAACATGAAGACCCAATGGACACATCTCTTTGCTTGTGTTCCTTGTCATAGCAATGTTGAGGATATCAAGCAACATCTTCATGAGAAGCATGCTTCAACGAACAATAATGCCCAAACAAGATAATGGGTTACATTTATACCTGATTTGTGCCTTGCTTAATGAATATAAGCAATAGGCAACATCTAAAATATATGTACACTACTATGACCAGTGCATATTCTTGTCTAGTAGTAATGTAACTCATATAAACATGCTTCAAAGAAACCTATTAGACTATTTTTACAACAATCATTCTACCAAAGCATCTGAAATGGTATCAAGAAGATATCACAGCTGAGATGATATCTTGGTGCTGTGAATCACGAACAATGTATGTGATGTCACTGGACACACATCACTCCCCTCTTGTACAGTAAATCTGAAAAATCAAAAATCCAATGGTGGATGATACAATATATATTTCAAACAAATTAAAGGTAAGATTGTCATGAAGTGCTGATGGACCTATTAAATTGCATCTAAGTATCCAATGGGTATCTAAATTGTTTAACTGGATACCCTTGTTGCCTATTGAACATTGCTTACAACAAAACCCATTTGATGCTTTTTATTGAGTTTTGTACCATACTTCTTGGTGACAAACTTCACATATACACACTCTGATGAAGTCTCTCAAGATCAAGATATCTGCTGTTTGAAGTTATGGCACTTTTCAATCTTCATATTCACTTAATCCCAGGTAAATATGATGCTGTTGCCAATACCATATCTTGCCTCAACTGTCTCAACCAGTTGTCACATTCTAAGGTTGATCAATCCTAGATTGTTAGCAATGCAGTTGCAAAAGACTTGGATTTGTAAAATTATCCAATACTTATTGAATCATTTCATCTGCCACTATTACCAATACATAACACAATACATCAGATGTATGTTCAACTTTTGATAAATGAAATAAAACTGAAGATATTGTTCATTCCACACTCTATTATGATATCTTGTACTTTAATAAAGTCATGGATGAAAAGGAAATCATTTGTTCTGCTTCTCATGAGTTGATATGCTAGAAAAGGAATATGATGACATGAATATCAGAATCGATTTAGAAGGACAATTCATACCAATTAAAACATTATTTTTAAGATACTCTTTGTAAGTAAAGCTTTAATTTAAAACATTGGATTCAATAAAACAATTGTAGTTATGTATTTGTTTTGACACAATCTACTGATAGATATATAATTAAATATATGCTAGGCAAAAGCATTTTATCTATGACCTACAACTTCGTGTGGACATTTACTGCTCAATTGTGTTGGTCATACTATCAAAATGATCCACAAGTCTTTCTCTGATTATTTTTCATGAACATTTTATATTCTTCACCTCCAAAATAATTGTTTTCAAACTTTTTCATTTTTTCAGCAATGTTGTCTGATTCAAACAATTTTATAGTTTGTTGTAATATCTGATCCATGTATCAATCCAGAACTGTCATAATTGATATCATCACTTCAAAAATAAGTTTGCACATCATCTTCATTGTGATGTCCTTCTGCTAATAGATATTTATTTGCATTCCAACCTTCTTCTAAACCATCTTCATCCAATAAAAATTATGCAACACAAACCTAATTGTCCATAATTGATCACTTACCTCTATACCATGAAGTGCAATTCACCCTTCTTTTCAATATGCTAAACATACATTTTATGTCTTCCCTCAAACTCTTGAACCATTCCTGGAATTGTACTTCAGTGTGTTGTGTTGGCAACTTCATTGGGGGGAATGTAGTGGGTCATCACAAGTATCCATTGTCAGCAATAGTCTAGCCTCCTCATCCTTCAAGGATACAGTTTTATCACTGCTCTTCTTCATGAGATTCAATAAGATATCTCCAAATCATTATGATTAAAATATTTGTTGAAAGGTGTTGAAAAGAATCAAAGTCTTATCATTCCATCTCGCAAGATGCCCAGATGTTGTCAAAAAATCTCTTTCTACAATTCACAAAAATGATGTACGTTCAGGGTGGCATGTTCAGCTTAGGTGAATTGCGCTACTGTCTCAGTTTGTAGTAGCATTTCAGTGATCAAACAAGTGTTGTATCATCACTTCCAACACTTCCAGGTGTGCTGATTTATAATTAACATCATCTTCTTCAATTTTCTCCTCATTATAATCAGCCACTTTTCTTAAAAAAAGATGACCCCCAAACTAAAACTACATGAAGAACATTTTGATGGGTCTCTCTTGATATACCAGTGCCACTTCCAAGTCATCAAACACCCATCCTCTACCAAGACACCAAATACAACCCAACAAGAAACATATCTCAATCAGTTATGGGGGGAACCTCTCCCGATAGGTATTGAACTATCTCATGGAGTAAAAAGTTCTTGATATTTGATATTAGATGAAATCTTTAAACATGAATTGTACAACATCCAGAAGAAATATTTTGATGTCTAGTGTGGATTTTGTACATGATTTGATACCAGAATGAATTGCAAGATGCAAGCTACCTCACTTCACTGGAGTTGATGTCCCCACACAGATGTGATGATGTCAATCAATTTTTTTTCCAATACTTTGACATTACTTCCGACTCTATTCATCTTGGCATAGTTCTAATTCTACTATTACCATGGAGTGGGAAATGGCCTCAGTATTAGACAGTTCCATTTGGATGCAATGGAGTATTTGCTGGACAATCCTACATTTTTCAACATAACATTTCGATTCTGTGATAAAGCACATGCAAAGCCCATGAGAGGGGCATTTGTCCTTCTCATGAGATTATTTTTCATGTAGATGGCGTGTGGTCATCACTGTTGGTTCAACCATAAGTGCAGGGGGTGCTTATGGACTTTTTGCAAGCTGACCAAATTAATCTAAATAGTTGAAGATATCTCATGTACACAAAATATGTTCTAATGTAATGTGCATATTTTCATCTTTACTCCTTAGAACCTGGATCATTTGACCATTTGCATCTGGACATAGTTTGCAAAAGTGTTTTGTGTTGTTCAATGTAGTATCCATTTTATTGATTAAAATTGCCTTGGTGATAAGTTCATGTTGACAACAACAGACATAGCATCCCAAGAGATTATTATGATCTGGAACTAACAATACATTCAATCCAAAAATGATGATTCTACAAATATGAGATTTTGACTTGCTTCACATGATTAGGTCAAGTTACACAAATTAGGTGAATTATTTAGGCAAATTTTCCTTTGTAACAATTCCTTTATTGCCAGCAATTTCATTTGCTTAGTAAAGAATATAAAGAGTGGTGTCATGGTAGTCATAAGATCTTGAGCACAACCATATCAAAAAGTCACCCCACAAAAACACATTGTAGATACAAAAATTTCTCCATTACTTTTGTCCATGGCAAAGAGCAGAGTCTCTCTTGTCAATGGGGCCATTGCCAAGAATATACACCCTTCTGAACAAGTACAAAGTAAATTGCCTAATGCTGATGCTGGGAGAAGACTTGAGGGGGCTGTTGCACTTAGGTTAGATGATTCCTGTTATCAGCTGCTCCTTTTGGAAATGTGTTTGATAGAGTAGCAATGGCTGTTGAAGGGGAAAATGAAGAAGCAGCAGATCAGCTCCCTTTAGTTGATTTATTGAGTTTGTACATTGCAGCAATGATAGGAGCTTTGATCAGTGCAACTTTCAAGAGGTGACAGATCTTGTTGATTATATTGAAGATGACAATGCTTCTGCACTAGAGATCATCCCCACAACTGTTCCAGCCAAAGCCATATTCAAAGGGTGGGGGCATAGTGTTCAGTGCAAAAGCGAGAATGATGATGTTAGTAATGTGTAGCCACAATTGAATACTTCTCAAGTTGGGGAGGATTGGTTGTCAGAGTTCAAAAATTTTGAGCTGCTAATTTTTATGAAATTCATTGAGGATCTGATTATACCAGCAATAAATGAAGATGGAGAGTAGAGGTGAAGTGATAACTTTCGCTGAGGTTTTATTCTTCCTTAGTACTTGGTTTTGGATGGCAACAATCATTGGTCCCAGCCAGAAAAAGTGGTTCTCATTCTTGTCAGTGAATCAATTTGATGGTTTACTTTACAAAATTAATAGGTACATGACAGGATGACATTTTGTGAAGATTCCAACAGCATGGAAGTTCACAACAAAGGAGAGGCCTAATTTTGTTGACAGATTTTGGGATGTTTTTGACATGATTATGGATTGGAAGGACAACATTTTTGCAGCATATACACTGGGATGGGTATTTTGCCTTGATGAGTCAATGTAAACATGGATCAATAAGTAAATATGTCCTGGTTTCATCTTTTGCCTCAGGAAGCCATGGCCACTTGGCAATGAACACCACACAATTGCAAATGCACTTTCTGGAATTTTGTATGACCTATAAATTTTCAAAGGAAAAGATCAACCCCAAGAGATGCATCCTAAGTTTGATGAGATGGGGACAACTGTTGGTCTTGTCATTTGCTTGGCTAAAAAGCTTTTGCACACTGGTAAGATTGTTGGGCTAGACAGCAGTTTTAGGGATAGGGATGTTGAGCTGAAGGATTGGAGGGTATTTGCCTCTGTTGTTATTATGCAGCGCCATTACTGGCTAAAATATATTGATGGCAGTTCAATCAAGGCTCACTTCATAAACAAGGAGGTTGGTGCAGTAGATGTAATGCATGGCTTCCTTGATGGAGTGAAAGTGTTGATTTTTGCAATGAAGGAGCCAGACTATGTCATGTCATTGATATCAACCTATGGAACAAATGAACAAATGGGAGAGGAAAAATACTACAAATATGTACACTGCATTGATGACAACAATGTTAACAGACACTCTCCTATCAGTCTGAAGACAACATGGAAAACAAAAAGGTGGGAATGCCATGTTTTTTGCATTTTTACAAGCTGGTACTAAAGCCAATTGCATGTTACACTACAGTTTTTAAACAAGGAACCCAAGGAGCCAATGCTTACTTTCTGCAAAGCACTTGCCAGGGAGCTTCTCTATAATCCATATATTCCT
Organism: Conticribra weissflogii; assembly: GCA_036940025.1. Lineage (NCBI taxonomy): Eukaryota > Bacillariophyta > Thalassiosirophyceae > Thalassiosirales > Thalassiosiraceae > Conticribra > Conticribra weissflogii. Next base: position 768 of record JALLPE010001119.1, on the reverse strand, counting down.
AAGAACCCAAAAGATGCAACAAAATGAGATTGGTCCAAAAATTCTGATCCCCTAGACATATAGTACTAAAAACCATGTTGGTTAATTGTGGGTTCAATGAATCTATTTTAATTAAACTATATTTTATTTTTCCCTCTGTAATGTCAATTCAAAGAAGCACCTAATTAGGTCAACAACCTGCATCAAAACCCAATACAGTAAGTTTTAAACCAAAATCAAAAGAGACAAAGAAAACCTGACTCTACAACTGTCTTCTCATCTCACCATGCTTTTGCAACTAATATGAGTGAATAGAAAAAGCAGAATGTTAATACACACAAAATTAAATACATATTTTGGATTCAGTCATAGCAATATGGTACCTTTCTATGATAAATATTAGTGATCTATGTTGAAGTAAAATCACAAAATTCCAATCACAGAAAAAAGGACAATTCAAGTAGGCAGTCATTACAGTGCAGCAACTGTGCACACACTCACCAGGAAATGCACTGATTGCACTCACCTGATTTGCACTCACTTTGATACTCACCACTGAAAGCTTCTTTTAGAATAACCAAAGTCAGCCTCAATTTTGTCCAGCCTCAATTCAGCCTCAGAAGTTTTTTGGTTATTATTTATTGATGGTTCTTCACAAACATTTCAATTATTTTTGAGCAAAACCATAGGATTTTGGGGTTGGCCCCCAAAATACTAGGGTTTTGAGGATCTAGGGCATCTTAGACATTTCCATTAGGTTAGGGAAAGGACATTGATTGATTTTTTTTG
>JALLPE010001117.1:0-13012 GCA_036940025.1 Conticribra weissflogii | reverse complement strand
TAAGTACTTAAGGATACTTTCCATTCTGGTCATTATAGTTTCTGCACTATGGAAGATTTTCCACTCGACATTGGATGATTATTTTGCCTTCTTTCTACGCGTGTTCCGTCGAAAAAGTGTCACCTGAAACGATTTGTGATACCCTACTTCAATTCGAATATGACCCTCGAGCCGTCGTCCAAACGTCATATTCCCCGAAAGGTTATGGATCGAATATGAAAAAGGGTGCATCGAGGTCATGGCATTATCCATATTTTCATTGTATCCTAATTATTATTATATAAATATTAGATTTTTTGGAAGGTACTGAATCCTTGAGTTTATTATATCACCAATGAAATAATAGATTTCGAGTTAAGTACATGTATAGTACTCCTCTATCTTGTATTTTGGAAAATTTTCTTCATCGTATCGTAATGACGACACGCGTATAGTACCATCGAAATTGTAGGATACACATTTTACTAAATATTTGTTGGTATGGTACTACAAACGTTCACTTTGAGTGTATGAGGTGACGTACCACCGGTGAGATGAGTCCGTGTTTCTCGGCATTTCGAGAAGTCATCGACAACGTCACATTTTGTGTAGTACCTAGCATTCCACGCTGCAGGGGCAATATCTGTATGACGATTACTATTGAATTTCATGTGGATATATCAAAAAATGACCAATTTGATGAAAATGAGATCAATATTAATGTATATAGTACATATTTTTATTGTACGATGAAGACGGCCACAGTAGTATTTTATTTCGAATCCACCCACCCACTGTATAGAATGGTATATTATGATGTTTTACTCCCATTGGAAACCACAGCCCCGAAGGCACCTACATAGTATTCTGTCATACATCTCCGATAGAATGTACTACCTAGTAATTTGTTAATTCCTGTATGTAACATTGCCTCTACCCACACGACATTGTCAACAAATAAGGTAATCCAGCGCGAAAAACGTCTCCGACACATAGTACCGTCGCCTGAGATCGGTCCTATACTACTTACTGACAACGTACCGCGGAGTACTCTAGTGCTCGAGCAACGCGAAGTGGACGGACACCAAAATTTTTGAAATTTTTCAGATTTTTATATATTATATAATATCATATATTATCTGCCTTCCTTTCGTCGTCGATGTTGCCATCTCGATGATGATGAGGATGATGACGAGGATGATGACGAGGATGACGAGGAAGGGACGACGACTCGGTATCGTCCACGGTGCCTGCTTCGGTAGCGGCAACGATACCCACACCGATAACAACGATGACGATGATAATTCCAACGATGGCAGCAGCAGCTTCCGCAGCCGATGGAGCAGGAGGGGCAGCAGGAACGGCAGCAGCCGCGGCCGCCATAAGAAGCACGGCAACGTCATCCTCTCGTTGGCGTTATTGGCGGTGCTGTCGATGGTTTGGGTAGACGAGGAAGATTCTCGTTTGAGCGGATTCGTGAGGGTGACTTACGACGACTTCGATGACTATGACGACTATGATTACTATGATGGCGATGGTTATGACTACGATGACGACGACGATGACGACGACGAGCTGTCCTTCCTTCGAGACCACGGCCAAGACCTTTCCCGATTTCGAGTCGTTGCCAGGAGCATGCTGGCAGTCGATCCGAACGAGCCACGGGACGAAGGCACTTCCACCGTCGGCATTCCCGACGACGATTCCAAGTACCTTCTGGGAAATGCCGATGCCCGAGATGCCGCCTGGATACAATTCGTTCAACGCTTTGACGATCGCGATGACGAGGATTCTCACCGCACGTCGTCTCTCAGGGAAAAGGCAGTGGAGGCCATGAAACGCACTCCCGGCTGGACGGAGGCACGACATGCCGTTGCAGACAGCGACGTCTTCGCTTCGCCCTCCGACTACGAAAAAATGAAGGCACGTGATTCGATGACGTCCATGCCACCGCTTCCTCCGTTCTCCTCCCTCTTCTCTTTGGCGGAGTGGCAGAATCCCCATCTTCAACAGCAACGGGCCTACCAACGACAACAACAACAGCAACAACAACAACACTCACATCCACATCCACACTCACATCCACATCATCGACCGTACGACATCCAACAAATCCTACGAACCCTCCCCCATTTCCAACACGGAGCATCCCTCCTCCGCTATTCCCCCGTCTCGGGCAAATTCTCTCTCTACAAACGCGACTCTTCCAAGGCGGACACTCATGCCATGGAACAGGTCTTTCGTCATTTGACGACCATTTTGAGAAAAGAGTTCGGGGAAGATCGATTTCCCACGAGGAATAGACAAAGTGTCGACATCAATGGCAATGGCAATGGCAATGGCCATGTTCGAGGAGACTTTGCCGTCATCATTTCGACGGGAGACAGTCCCAAAGTGAGTTGCGATTGCATTACCGTCCCTTATCATCGGAGCGGAAGGATGATGGAAGGGGCGGAGGAGGGCGACGGCGCCGTCGTCGTCGAGTCGGATCCACTTACGTCATCATCGAGGGAACAAGAACAACAAGAACAAGAGCAAGATGAAGTACAAGGACAAAAACGACAACTAGAACAAGTAGAACAAGAAGAAGAACAAGAAGGACAGTGCAATCGATACGACTTTGCCACCATCTGGCAATTCGGTTCGGGATTCGTTCATCCCGATGTGGTCCCGACGAGCATCACCTTCCCTCCGTGGGCCAAGGGACATTTGGATTGTTTTGCCGATTTCGCCCGATGGAAGGACGGGAAGGAGAAGAAAACGACGACGAAGGAGGAAGAAGACGACGACGACGAGGAAGAAACGAAGAATCATCCTACCGGCGATCGCGACAATGACGAAGAGAGCGGTCGTGACGATGGCGACGACATCGACAACGACGATTTTCAATGTTGGGCATTTCGAGAAGTGAATGATCCCACTCATCGGGGACTTTACTTTGGCAACCATTACTACTACCACTACCATTACGACGACGACGATGACGACGTCAGCAAGGAAAAGGAAGGGAGGAAGGATATCAAAGTTGGTAACGATGATGATACGAAAAGGAAAAGAGGATTGCCAACGAAGAAGACAAAATGGCCGGCGTGGAGGAATCGTAATAACAACAAGAACAAGAACCAGAACAAGAAACGCAAGAGACGTGCAAGGAAGAGGAGGAGGAATCAAACGATCCACCCCAGGAACCATCACCGTCGTGTTCTCACCACATATCCGTCGTCGTCGTCATTCAACTCACAACCGTCACCATCGTCGTCGTCATCCATCCTTCTTCGAAAAAAACACGTCTACGACAAACTCCTACCCCAAATCATATGGAGGGGCACCGACTTCTCCTTCCTCAATTGCTTCGACGCATCCCACAAGTACAACAACAAATCCAGGCTCACCGTCCAATCCATTCGCGATTTGGATCGACGAAGACATGCGATACGAGGGAAGGACATGTTGAGGAATCTGGTGGCCAATGTCGACGGTTTGGGACCGAGGTGGAAGGGGGTGGTGTTTTCTCTCAAGGCCGAGAGGGAGGCCATGGCCGCTGCCGTTGCCGCATCGAAGAAGAACAATAAGAGCAATAAGAACATGAACGAAGAAGATGGCAACGAAGCGGGGATTCCTCTTCCGTGGATCGATGCCAAGTTCACGAACAATCCTTACCAAGGAAGAGGGTTTAAGGAGATTTCGAAAATTAACAAGTACGGTATTCACGTGGGGAGCGAGGAGAAGATGCATTGGGACGAGGCTTGGAAGTATAAGTATCATATCGATTTCGGTGGTGGCGGTGGGACGACGTGGTGAGTATGCACGATATAATATATATATCATGGACCAATGTGTTCTCGAGAAGCATATTTTATACCGTGCTCATCTTCGCATGTTACCATCGTGCCGTGTAATAATGATTTTCATTCACTTACATATCCATATTGTTGTGGTTGTTGTGGTTGTTGTTGCAGGTCGGGAGTTTCGGCAAAATTGGCTCTGCCGGGTGTGCTGTTTCATCACGAAACGGCCACGTACGATTGGTTTCACGAAGATTTGATTCCATGGGTTCATTACATCCCCGTAGAGGCCGATTTGAGCGATGTAAGTTCATCACCCATCATTTTTCAATATAGATATCCAATACAAGGAAAGGGAGGAATCGATGAATTCCAATCGAATCGATGAATTCCAATTTTATTCTATTCGCGCAAGACTCATACCTCATCCTCCGTTCTCGACCCCTCCATTTCTTTTTAAATTAACAACACACAACCAAACAGCTCCGTGCCAAATTCGAATGGGCAGAAGCACACCCTCGAGAATGCCTCGCCATCTCCGAAGCGGCCACGGCATTCGTGAGATACATGGGCAGCGGCGAATACTGGGAGCGTATTTACGATCGATTGTTCGTCGAGAGGTTGAGACCGGCCATCGATGCCTATGTTCCCATGGATGTCCCGATACCTCCGGGTGTGGATGAGTTTGGTCGCATCCAGGGCGGTCGTCGTGGTGGTGGGAAGGATGATGACGCTTTGACGTATGATGAATTGGCATTCCTCGATTTGGCGAGGGAGTTGGGATATCCGCTTAAGAAATTGTATTCCGACTAGGTTCGATTCGTTCATGGGTTTGAAGCGCGAGGCTATGAAATTTATTTTTGTAAATAACAATTATTTACTGTAATGGGATTGCAAGAAATTTTCTGAAATACCTTGGAATGGTTCGGTTATGTTGCTGCTACGATGATATTTTCTTGCGACACAATGTGTTACATGAATGAACCTTTTTTGAAGAAAACACATAAGAGATACTTCAAATGTATCACTGATTATTTGTATCAACGAAGGGTACCGAGAAAGGAAAATAGACTTTTTGTGGAGGTTCTGGAGCAATTATCTGACGGAATTGTACACATATGGATGCAAGCCTCCTTAGTATGATCGACATATTCTCTAGTCATCACCAAACAAGGCGAAAAGTGAGTAATCGTGTGTTCTGTGAATCGGCACGTCACTTACTTTTCTGACAAATAGTGATGAATGGTATCTTCATTCTACACCGCAGCTTTCACGGTGATAGTATTTCATATTAACGTTGTAGTTTCAAATGAAGTCATATTCAAGCCTTTATGAAATTCATTCCAACTGCCTACTCCTAATCCTTATGTCAAAGGATGGAGATTTGTTGTCAGAGTATGTCGCTTTCGAGTAGTGAAAATGAATTTTCACATGTCATCACGTTCCAAAACCATCACTTTTAATGATGGGTTGTAGATGAGTAAAAGTGAAAGTCTACGAGTTTGGAAAAATCAAATTGCGACCATTATGAACGCAAACATGTATCTGGGACAAAAAACACCCTATTAGAGACATGACTTCAATTGAAGAGAACGGAAATCAACTTTTAAACCTTCGAATTCCTCGAGATATTTTGAGGAGACTGCTTTCTAAGATATCGAGAAATTATTAATATTTGAATTGAGCTCTACCTCAAGAGGGAGACTAATCATCTTTTGCGGTGCCAGCCCAAAGCCTGCCAATAGAAAGTTCCCGAAATGTATTTCATACATCTACTTTTCATCAATGCCACCCTCCGTCCGAGAGAATAGAGACCCTAAACACAACATTGTATATCAGTGCCATACCTCCGACAGGATGGTTCAATATCCCCTTCTTCCCATGGAATTGAATCCTTTCCTTCCGAATCACAATCGTCCACGTGTTTGCAAAATCCAGATCTACTATCGCCGCTGACACACGGTTCGAAGAGAGGCACGCAGCATTGGATTTCAGCAGGATATATTTGGCAATTAGGCTCCGGATCGCCGGACATCCACGGGACAAATACATTCCCGGCATCTGCACACAACCCTGCATTGAGGCATGTGCCTTCTTGACCCGATGCGGTTTTGCATTCGGCCGTATACTCATCTGGGACCAACTCGGTCAGGAACGGAGCAATCCAATTTTCTTTTGTATTTACAACTTTCTTCACCCCGATGCCCATGGATGTTAGATTTGCATAGAAGAAGTCGCGGGAAGCTTTGACTTGCCATTCATACATGCTGCTAGAGTTATCGATGAACAACGCAACCCAAGGAACATTTGCCGACGTGTAAGTTTGCAATCCACACAATGTTACCCAGTCCTCTGCCTTCAAAATATCGCCGGAATCGCGCCTGATGTTATCGATTTTTACTGCAAGTGGATCCGAGAGGAAGTTCTCTGGGACTGTTACATGGTAGTTATCGCTCCTCTCAACTTCCAATAGACAAAACGGTCGCAATGGATATTCTTTGCGGAATGTTTCCCATGTATCGAATCGGTCGCCAACAAAGTTATCATCTTCGTCAATGACGGCCACGCACGGGACGAGCTCATTATCACCTCGGCATAATCCATCGGTTGGATCACAGCTCAATCCGGGCGGGCATATCCTTTGTTCATGAGAGCAGATCCATTGATTGCCATCGCATTCGACTTTGTCGTCGGTGCACAGATTTCCGTCATCACATTCAATAGTAGGACCGCAAACTGACTTGCAGAATCCGTCATCCGGATCGCACTCCTCCATCGATGGACAAAACTGGACGATTTCGTTGGTACACTCCCACAGTTTCGTGTCACTGTTGCAGGTACTCATATCGTGCGTACATACGTTATCATCATCGCAATCTGGCCTCTCGTTCATGTTACAAGGATCCTGGTTGGTTGAAATTTCATGGCACTCTCCGTCTGCCTTGCACTCTGTATTTGAAGGGCAATATACGGGTTCATGGCTGCAGAAAAATAGTGGACTTAATTTGTCATTGGTACATGGATCGTAATCATCGCACTCTACGCATTCTTTAAGAGCTATTGCCGATGTGATAATACCAATGACACTGCTGATGACACTGGCAATCAAGGACACAACCTTGACCACGGGAGATGTGAAGGTCACTGCCAAATTACTCAACAGTATCAAAGTTGTGGTGAATGTGAGATTTTTTGCAACAGTTTTCACAGTTTCAATCAGACTCTCTATGGTGATGCTGGTTAAGAATCCGACCGAAAGCTGCGCTATCCAATCTGCAAGCTTTGCTTTCTCATAGATGATTGCTTTGGAGAATACTGGAATGAAGACTGGAAGACCTGTCATGCTATCTTTTTTCATCAAAATATCAACAACTTTGTTGGTTGACGATTGCGGTATTGCTATCGCACTCAAAATTAATCCAATGATGCTAATACATAGTTGAAGAAACTCGTCGATGCAAACATCGGACAACTCAGTCTTGGTTGACAACGATCGCGCCGGCATGTATGCTGACATGTCATACTTTTCAAAAATGTATGTATCATCGAAAGCTTGGACGAGATAACGATTGTAGTCATCAGCCTCACTTCGGGCTTCGTCCCTAATCATTTGCAAGAGTTCTTCATCGTCGGGTAGGATTGTGGCTTGAGAAAAGTAACCTTCAGAGAACGTATTGAAAAAATCATCATAATTCGGGATGTCCTGTCCCAATGCCTCGAGTTCTTGTTGCACCACAGGCCAGAGGTAGTTCTCTGTCCACACTTTAATCTCTTCTTTGTGCTCGTTGAACAATTCCAAACTGTGGCTTTCTGGACTTAAGAAGAAATCAAGTCCACTTGAAAAATCTTGTAGTTTACCACATCCTACTACTAAAAGTTCTGTTGGAAAGTTGGCATAGCAGTTGGGATGAATCTCTAGGCAAGACATGTATCCTTCTCCTTCAGAAGGGGATCTTTTTTTTGGACCTTGATTGCCATTAACTCAACTTGGTTTTTCTTTTCGCCGATGGTCAGCTTTAAAAAAGATTACGAGATTTCATATATTTTTGTAGGTGAGTTTTGCGGTCGATTCGCAATCTTATTTTGAGAAATTTAAAACGCGTTCATACCTTGACTATGGTTAGTGGTTTTTCACCATCGAGATCTTTTTTGCTGGCTTGTGGCATTGACAATTCTAACACATTCGACTCGTCTTTTGAATTTCCATCACTCGATGGTAGCTCGCATATAAGTTCACCAATGATTTTTTCATTGTAGAATATTTCCATTTTGGGGATCATCACGGAACCAACATTTTGGCTCTTTGATGATTTTGCTCTCCTATTTTTAATCTTGTTCTTGTTCTTCGTCTTGCTCTTTTTGGTGGTATCATCCTCTTGAATTAAGATGATGCAAAGATCTGTCACTTTTCGACCGAATGTCCACAATAGATTTCCGTTTGAATCCAAGAGACTAAGCTCCTCTTCTTCCGTCACCCCATACGTCCAGATACCCATTTCTTTACTTACTTCCTGGTACAATTCTTGTCCGGTGGACATGCAAGAGCTCTTCCATTGACCCGCACCTTCTTCCGCCAAAACTTCAAAACTATAATCATTTTTCTTTTTCTTCTTGAGCAGCTCTCTTGCTGCTGGAATATCTGAAGTATTTTTCTCGGAGGCGGATCGAAGTAATCCCTTCGCTTGATCACGAGGGGCAAAGGGAGTCTTCTGTGTCGTGTCAACTTGAAATTCAGATATGGTTTTCACACCTCTTAGTGCTTCAAAATCTGTTGCACGGACATGTTGAATACACAGTAGTGACGCAAGTAAAGGAAAATGTAGAATAGGCATGTCAGTACTGATCAGTGTCTTTCTTTCCAGTTACGAGTAGTCTGCAATGTTTCGAATTGTTGGAACTTGAACCTTCGGATAGCTGAGTGCTGAGTAGAAAATATGATGTTATTTATTTATTGCTTCTTGCTGCTGCTTTTGACGTAAATTTATGATCTAGTGAAGTCGTAGTTATGCCGTATCGCCTTACTGATCTGATAGCTCACTGAAGTTGAAATGTCTTTGATCATGATCAAGACCATGGACAGAAACACCACAATGTTTGTTAGAGATATGGGATATGGTTGTAAAATATGTTTATATTGATATTGGCCGGGGTAATCCAATTTTGTGAAACGAAGCGAACTGCGAAGGTGCGTTCACTTTTTTTTCGTTTTAATGTCGCAACTAGTAACTAGGTAAAGTATTAGACCATTACGACACATCATACTCTCTTGACGTCATGATTCCGCATGTCATTCATAATATAGTATATCTTGCAGTACGAATTTAAAGTACTGTAGAATCATAAAGATGTACCATGCCCAAACGTACATACAATGAAATCCCCAAAGTCACTAAGCCTTCTTAGTTCCTTTTATGACTCCACATTCTACGATGCCTATTTTTTTTAGGTCTTGTATCAAGTGGTATTATTTTTTATTGTATTGTTTTTCACCAACCCCCTCCGCATTCAGGCCACAGCTTTCGGTCCCACCATTTTGTTCACTGTACTCCAATGCAGTTTTCAAATTTCTCTCCCTTTTAGGATTCCAGATTCCTCTTCCATAAGCTTCCCCAAAAAAGAGCACATGACCAGCTCAAGTGGTTGCATGCTCACTATCTGCCATCGATCACCTCCTTGACCCCTCTCTGCCCCCTGCTGACACCCCTGTCCATTGACTCCTTCAGCAACCTCGCCACCATAGCATCTGCCACAGAATCAATGCCCCCCTCCATTGAAGCTGCCCCCAGCATCCACATAATCCAAGGTCCCATATTCATTGACCCCCCCCCCCCTCTCCATTGAAGCCGCCTCCACCAGCTGACAACTATTCTTTGCCTTGTCACCATCACCATAACCTCCTACCCTTCAACTATGCAACAATTCCAACAGCAACTGCAGAATCAGTGCCAACCTCCATTGACCAATGCCACTTCTCCATCAAAGTTGCTGACAGCAACCACAGAATCAGTGCATTGAAGCTGCCAACAGCATCTGCAGAATCCAAGACCCCATTTTCATCAAATCCCCTCTCTCCATCAAAGCTGCCTTGCTGATGCCCCATCTTCATCTCATCAACGTTGCCCATGGTAGCCAAAACCGCTTCTCCATCAAATTTGCTGACAGCAACTGCAGAATCAGCATCCACCTTCATTCACCAACACTTCTCCATTGAAGCTTCCTCCATCAGCCGACACCCTGTCTTCATCTTGTCAACATCACCAGTGGTAGCCAACACCACTTCTCCATCAAATTTACGGTGCAGAATCAGCGCCCACCTTCATTGAAGCAACCGCCAGCATATGCAGAATCCAAGGCCCCAATTTCATCAACCCCCCCCCTCTCCATCAAATCCACCTCCATCAGCCAATGCCCTGTCTCCATCTTATCACCACCACCATAACCTCCTGCCCTTCTTCTACACCATAACACCATTCATTGCTCCAACAATGATGCCATTCTCTACATCACTCTAATGACAAAGCCCTCCTCTGTTCCACTGATAATGCTGTTCATTGCTCCCAAAACAAATCCCTCTTCTGCTCCATCTACATTGCCGTCCACTGTGCCATAGGCTCTGTTGACAGCGCCTTCCAGAATCTCAACAAAATGTCATACTGTACCTTTTTCCTCCAGCAAATATTTTTTATAAATTAAATTAAAGTAAGTATTTCACATGCTTGGGTTGTTTGGACAATTTACTGGATTTGCCAAGGATGGATGTTGGGGCCAACCTCTGTATTCATGCCAATTATTTTTGTTAGTGAGATTACTCTCATTAATGTTTTTATTGCACTCTTTCTTTCAGTATTTATATCAAAATCACCTGTCTTCAATGCCAATGCCTACACATTAAATGTGTGAAAAGGAAGCAAAAAGAGCAATGTCAGTTGTGTGTGTTGAGAAATGTCTCATGTATTCCACATCAATCAAGGCACGGGTATCGTTCTGACATTGCAAAAATGCAGAAGACTGCAGAGACTCATGATGAAGGAGAGCGATGTGTCCAGTCTTTAACCAACATTGATGCACCTTCTGGATGTGTTCATGATTTGAAGGAAGATGATCTTTTGACTCATGACAAAGGAGAGCAACGTGTCTGGTCTCTGGTCTTTACCCAACATTGTGGAACCATCTGAATGTGTTAGATCTTCTTTCAACATTTCAGATTCTGAGTCTGACGTTTCTAGGGAATATGAAGATGCACAGTGTTGGAGTGGTGATGAATCATTGGCAGAACATCAAGAGAGTCACTTTCATGAAGGAATAGATTTGACAGGAAACGATGACAATTCTGTCCAAATAATCCATGACATTGAAGCAAGGAATCCAAAAACAATGCTTGCAACTTCATCCAAGGGGAAGAGGTCATTTTTTGTTATTTCAGATGGTTCTCAAGTAATCCACATAATATTATCTCATCAAATGGTATTGGATGTCATTGTCTCAGTTACATTTGTTGAATGCATGCAACTGTGCAATTTTCCACAGCATTGTAATGGGAACATGGTGGTATTCTGATTGAAACATTGTACAAAATGGTTTTTAAGTGTTGTGGAGATGTTAAGTGTTGTCCCACCTTTATAGCTGATCTTGTATCAATGGAATGGTCTTGTCAGTTCTTTTGGTGTCCCACAATTCCTGGATTCATCAGTCCAGTCTTGGAATCATGTCATGTAGCACTTTGAGAGATAATGGTCTTTGATCCAGTTGATGTTGAACTAAAATTCATCAGCCATGTCAGAGGACTTACAACCAATGAATTCCTATTGATCCCACAACAAGATATGTTGTTGACAGTAGAATTCAATGTTGAACTTCAGGTCCAGAACTATTTGTGGCAACCCCTAACTGCACTACAAAAATATTGGTTTCAGCACGAAGTACATTGAAGAGAATCATCATTTGCCACCTGTTTTTTCTAGAGGCAGCATATCCAACAGGAGCAAATTTTGCAAAAAATGCCATCAAAAATTTTGTCAGCAGGGAGTGAAAATGATGATGTATTGTGTTGGAATATGCAACCCTGTGTTACCACAAACAAAAATTGTACAGGGTTGTTTATAATCATCACAACCCACAAAAACAAGCCAATTTCATGAGAGTTTTGTACTTCTCTCCAACTGAACTCAAAGGATTTTGTTCATACTCCATTTATTTCATCATTGGTGAATCATTCTTCTTCTAATTCAATCATATTCATGCCAGTTGACAAGATCCAGTATCATACTATCAAGGAGAAGTGTAGGCATGGGGTGTATGAGGATAGTTACAATTCACTCCTGTCTTCCATTAATGATATTGATGCCATTGAACTCATTGATGTTACTTCAATTCTAGGTTGGCAGTTACCGGGGTATTACCTGACTTAACCGCTTTTTCCGGTAAATTACCAGCATGTCCATGGTAATGCAAAAATCATGTTATTCGTAACATGATTTTGTTAATATTTTTTATTACCTTTTTGGGTTGTGCCATGAAATATCATTCACAGATGCCAAAAACAAACTACATTACTAGTTACTAGTTACTAGTTAGAGTTCCTCACAGAGGAATTCAATTTTCTACCTAAATCTATCCTTTGCATAAAAAATTTTAGTATCACCATTTTCATCAGCCACCTCCTCCCACACCACCTCCCTCACAGGCAGCTCCCCCGCCAGTGCCTCCCTTGCAAGTGCCGCCTCCCAACAGCGCCACCCCAGACAGCGCCGCCTCCCTTGTCAGCGCTGCCATCAACAGTGCCACCAATGCACACGCTGCCCCCAATAGCGCCACCCTTGTAAGCTCCGCCTCTTGATAGTGCCCCCCCCCAACAGCGCCACCTCCTTTGCCAGCGCCGCCCTTGATAGTGACATCCTTGCAATTGCCGTCAGCGCTGCTAGCGCTGCTGCCAACAGCACCGCCCTCAACAGTGCCGCCTCCCTAGCCAGTGCTGCCACCAACAGCGCTGCCGCCAACAGTGCTGCCTCCCTAGTCAGCGCTGCTGCCAACAGCGCCGCCCTCAACAGCGCTGCCGCCAACAGTGCCGCCTCCCTAGCCAGCGCTGCTGCCAACAGTACTGCCTTCACAAGTGCTGCCTCTCTAGCCAGCGCTGCCCCTAACAGTGCCGCCTCCGATTGAAGCCCTTTGTGATGGCAGAGCCAGATGTGGTGGAGTACAAGATTGGTGAGTCGACGATGAATGGAATGTGTCAAGGATGCCATTCATTG
>JALLPE010001116.1:0-13024 GCA_036940025.1 Conticribra weissflogii | reverse complement strand
TGAGACTTTAGAATTTTCATTTGTCCCATGTGATCTTTTCCTGGGTTGGGATCTCTTGTAGACCTCTTAATATTGTTTCTCATTCCCTGTTTTGGTTGATGAGGGATGCGTTTGATGTTATGGATGAAGCAATATTTGGAAACCAATGAAAATGGAGAATGCAATTTAAAAGAAATTTTTTGATGCCATTTTGACGATGAAGATTGCAGTGGATAGGGAGAGAATATATGAATATTCCAATATGACAGGTCCAAAGATTTGAAAGCAATTGAACTAAACTTTGGACCTGACGGAATGGATGAAAAATTGGCACCATTGACAATAAACGGTACAAGAATTGCTGGAATGAAGAGATGAAATTGACAGATTAAATGGGAGGGGATTCAGTAGGCAAGGGTGACAATAACATCACAACAGAATTGATTGAATGTTGTTCCAATACCTGAGACAATCGGGGGAAATAAACTTGTTAGTGAGGGTTGTTTGGCTATATAATTTACTGTTAGGTTGGTTTTCATGGTAATATATGTTACAAACCAAATTACAGTGATTATAGTGGAGATGAATGACTAATTCCATCTTCACACACATATTTCTCACAACCTAGATTGACAATATTAAATGTTAGATTGTGGTTTTTAATTTCTAAAATGTTTTGATTTCCTATATTCTTAATTATACTAGGAAATTTAGAAATATAAAGAAATAAAAAATATTAGGTACATGTGATTTTTAATTTTATTAGTAAAGAATTTTTGCAGATTTGCCTATACTAGATAATAAAAGGTAAAAGTCTGGAATATTGACAAACATCAAAATCGAATTTTGATATTGCAAATAAAAACTCGAAAATTTTCTTCATTTCAAAAAAGAAAAATTTTCAAAATACTGTTTGGAATAATCACTTGAAAATTATATGACTTGAATTGGACTCAAAAAAGTGCTACGTCTCAAATAAGGCTAAAAAACCTATTACTTTGAGACTTGTTTGAGTCACTTATATTTGTGGTTTCTGTCGTACAATTTTCAATCTTAGTGAGAAGCCTTAACTTTGAGCTTTGGTCCTTTGGAGTAATCAGTTTTCATGAATTCATGAACATCATCTTTACAAATCATATTTTGAAAGGATCCACAATCTATCAATGGAAATGAAGTGATGCATCATACCAATCACTTTGAAGAGTGCTATGTCAAACCATGGCAGTTTGATGGATGATTTCCTTGGGCAGTTGCAGATTTTGTAGGTACAGTCAGGATGCTCATTGATTTGGGTACAGCATGTAGAATACCTTTGAATGATGTGATGAGGCAATGAAAAAATGGAGACATTTCTGGATAAAAAGATCAGGCTGATTTTTCTGTGGAGAATAAGAAGCACTGTAATTGTTTCATTGTTGCAAAAAACAAAAAGTTGGTGAAAACTGGGACACAGACAAATTAAAGGATCTCATAGAGAGGGATGATGGTATCATAGGTGCATTTTTGCAAACAAATAAATTGAATTATAAAATGAGTGGAGAAGACAGTGGAGTGATAAAGAGAACAAGAAGAAATTGAGGAACAATTCCAAGAATAGCAGCTAAGAGGAAAAAGGCTCAAAATATATCAGATTCTCTGCATAGATTAGAAAAAAATGCCAAGCATAGAAATGAGATTGCAAATGTATACAAAATATCAATGATCATTTTGAGTTGAAATTATCTGACACAAAGATTGGAAGATTACTTGCAGATGAAAATAAGATCAAACAATATCAAATTGAACAGGTTATCAATCAACTGGGTTGGACACATCAGGAGTAAATTGAGTGGGGAAAGTTAATTCTCAAGTCTTTGGCAATATTGTCATCATATTGCAAACTAGCTATCAATCAACTGGGTAGGACACATAATCAAGAGTTGTAAGAAGAAAGTAGCTGTTAAATAACCTGTGCTACTACCTATACAATATTGTAATCATATTGTCAATTTATTGCATTCCATGCCACAGAAAAGTGAAAGTGACAGAGAGCTGGTATTGTTATGTCTGTGGCATCATTGTTAAAAAGATTTTTATAAACTGGGTTAGATGCATCATGAGTGAGAAATGGCAAAAACAGATTATCAAGGCTGTAGAAATAATCATTATTTTCTGAACAGTTTTTCATGCACTATGATTGATGCATAAGGAGTGTAAATATTGCAACAAGCTGATTCTCAAGTGTTTGGCGTTATAATTATCTTATTGCAAACTTGTTGCGAATCAACTGGATGGATGCATCAGGAGTCTCAGGATAGCAAAAACAAGATTATCAAGTCTGTGGCACTATGGTTATCTTATTTCAAACAAGTTGTCCATTGGGAGTGGGAAGATGACAGAAAGCTGATTATCAAGTCTGTGGCTTTATAGTTAACTTGTTGAACACAGGTTGTCAATCAGCTGGATTGGATGCATAAGGAATGGGGAGATTGGACAAAGCAGATTATAAAGTCTGTGGCACTATAGATTTTTTTGCAAACAGGTTGGTGATCAAAAGGATTGGATACAAAAGGGGTGTGAAGATAGAAAGCGGATTATCAAGACTTTGGCTCTATAGTTATTTTTGCAATAAGGTTGTCCATTGGGAGTGGGAAGATGGCAAAAACTAGATTATCAAGTCTGTGGCAATAGTCATCTCAATGCTTAGTTGGAAATGCTGTTTTTGTGACAAATTTAAACAATAATTTGTATTATTGTAATTACATCATTACATCATTATGCATCATTACAGCTCACAGGCCTCTGTCATAGGCTATGTCACAGGCATTTCTGTAAAGGCATTTTAAACACTAATGATGTTGTGATGTGTCAAATATTTGTCACTAAAATTTTTAACAGCTAATTATCACGGAAATAAATTAATTATGCAAAATAAAATTTTTATTTAAGTACTTTTTCTACCTTCTGTTTTTTCACCAAGGAAAAATTATCATTGACCATGGCATGCATGGATAACCATATCATGGCAATAAATTTGTTTCAGCAGCATGACTACAATTGCTGCAATTCAATTTAATTAATCAAAATGAATGTAAAAAATATATCTAAAGCTAAAATATTTAATTAGAAATTTAATTTTTAGATCTTGCTTAGTCCACACTGTCCTCTGGCAAGCTCAACTGGAGAAATATCCACCTTTCCACCCCATCAGCAAAAAAGCAACCTAGCATTGTTGCTTTGAGGGAGTTGCAGCAATTGGTGCAGCCATAATTGCCAGAATGGCCAATAGCAAGAGTAATTGCCACTAATATTGGCAGCTGAGTCTGTTGACATTGCAGCAGTGGTAGTATATTTATTTGGCTTAGATCCTCACAAGACCCCACAAGATTAGGACTTTTTTGTCCAAATTAATAAATTAGAAACTATTGCAAATTAAAATAATGAAAAAGCAAGTTAAGCAGTCACATGTTGTGGGCATATGACACACCTCAGTCAGATGACACATTTACAACAATGAAAAACATGTCATGAGACATCATTTTTTACGAGTTCCATAACAAACCCAATTTGTTGGGTTATGAAAATATCATTACATTGTCATTTTCAGCTAAGATCCATTCCAAACAGGTTGTCAATCAACTGTACTGGATGGATCAGAAATGAGAAGATTGTGGACAGCTGATTATCAAGTCTGTTGCATTACAGTTATCTTATTGCAAAAGGATGTCAATCAACTTGATGCATAAGGAGTATTAAGATAGCAGAAAATAGATTATCAAGTCTATGTCACTGCAGTTATCTTCATCCATTGAGAGTGAGAATATGACATTAACCTGATTATGAAGTATGATACACTATAGTAATCTTATTACAAACATATTGTCAATTACCTGGGTTTAATACAGGAAAGGGAAGATGGCAGAATACAGATCATTGAGTCTGTGGCATGGCATAGTTATCTTATTGCAAATAGGTTGTCAATCAACTGGATTGATGCATGAAGAGTGTGATGGTAACAGAAAACAGATTATCAAGTATGTGGCACTATAGTTATCTTATTGCAAAGAGGTAGTCAATCAACCAGGTTTGATTCATTAGGAATGAGAAGGTTGCAGAAAGCACATTATCAAGTCTGTGGCATTATAGTTATCTTAGTGGAAACAAATTGTTAATCAACTGGATTGGGTGCATGATGGGTGTGGAGATAGCAGAAAGCGGATTATTAAGTGTGTTGCATTATAGTTTTCTTGTTGCAAAAAGGTTATCCATTGGGAGAGAAAAGATGACAGAAAGCTGATCATCAAATCAGTAGCATTATAGTTATCTCATTACAAACAGGTTGTCAATCAGCTGGATTGGATGCTTTGGAAATGAGAAGACAAAAGAAAGCTGATTATCAAGTGTGTGGCACTATAACTAACTTATTGTAAACAAGTTGTGAATCAACTAAATTGGATGCATCAAAAGTGGGAAAATAGAAGAAAACAGATTATCAAGTGTTTGGCACTAAAGTTGTCTTGTTGCAAACATGTTGCGAATCAACAGGATTGGATGAATCATCTATGGGATGATGGCAGATTGCAGAATATCAAGTCTTTTGCCTTATAGTTATCTTATTGCAAACAGGTTGTCAACTAACAGGATTGTATGTGTAATGAGTGTGAAGATAGCAAAATGCCAATTACTAAGTCTTCAGCAATCGTTATCTTTTTATAAACAAGTTGTCCATTGGAGTTGGAAGATGTAGAAAGAAGATTATCCACTCTAAGGAACTATTCCAAACATGTTGTCAATCAATTGGATTGCATGCATCAGAAACAGGAAAAGGTAGAAAAAATTATCAAGTGTGTGACATTGTAGTTATCTTGAAAAAAAAAACAGATTGTTGATCAACTGGATTTGATGCTTGATGGGGTGTACAGAGAGAAGAAAGTTCTTCTAAACAGGTTGTATATTGGAAGTGGGAAGATTATTAAGTGTGTGGTATTCTAGTCATATCATTGCAATCAATTTTTTTAATCAACTGGATTAATTGTACCTTGCATATGAAGATAAACGAGGGTCAAATATAAAGTGTGTGGCACTACAGTTAACTATTTGCAAACAACTTATCAATCAAATAGATTGGATGCATGAGGAGTTTGAGATAGTGGAATGGTGATTTAGAAGTCTTTGGCATTACATATTTGTCTCATTGCAAACAGATTAATATAAATCAATTGGATTTGGTGGATTACAAGCATCAGTTAAAATAACTAATCTAAAGTAAATGACATTGTAGTTATCTTGTTACCAACAGGTTTTCAATCAGCTGGGATTTATGTAGTAGGAAAGTGAAGATGGTAGGAAGCTGTCTATCAATTGTGTGGCATTATATTTATCTTACTGCAATTAGATTGTTGATCAACTATATTGGATGGATAAGGATTGTTCACAAAATATCCATTGAATTACAAACAGATTGTCAATCAACTGGATTGGATGTATATACAGTCTGAAGATGACAGATAGCTGATTATCAAGTCTTTGAAATCATGGTTTTAACTTATTGCAATATGTATTTTAATCAACTGGACTGGATGCATGAGGAATGTGAAAACACACCTTTAGTTATAAAGTCTTTGACTGCACAGTTATTTTATTGCAACTAGATTGCCAATCAAAAAGGTTTGGTGCATCAGAACTGGTAAGATGACAGAAAGCAGATTATCTAGTCTGTGGAATTATAGTTATCTTATTGCAAACAGGTTGTCAATCAACTATGGATTGGATTTATCTGGAGTGTGAAGATTACAGAAAGGTAATTGTCAAGTCTGTGACATTTTATAGTTATGTTGTTGCAAACATATTGTCCATTTGTAATGGGAAGGTGATTATCAATCATTTTGAATCATAGTTATCTCATTGCAAACAGTTTGGAAATCATATTGATTTGATGCATGCAAAATTGGAAGTTGGTAGAATGCTGATTATCAAGTGATTGGCACTATATTTATCTTGTTGCAAAGAGGTTGGGAATCAACTAGATGGATACATGAGGAGTGTGAATCTAGAAAAGGCTAAATGTCAAGTCTTTGGCACAATAGTTATCTTATTGCAAACAGGTTTTCCATTGGGATTGCAAATTTCACAGTAGCAATATATTTATCTTATTACAAACAGTTTGTCAATCAGCCAGGTTTGATGCATTCATAATTGGAAGGTGGCAGAGATATGATTATCAAGTGTGTGGTGTCATATTTTTGCAAACAGGTTGTCAATCAACTGGATTGAATCGCAAGGAGTTTGATAATGACAGAATTCGAATTATCAAGCCTGTGTCATTATATTTATCTTGTGCAAACATATTGTCCATTGGGGTAGGGAAGATGATAGAAAGCTGATTATCAAGTCTGTGGCGCTAGAGTTATCTTACTGCACAAGGTTGCCTATCAGCTGGATAGGATGCATCACAAATGGGAAGACAGCAGAAACGAGATAGTCTAGTGAGTGGTATAATAATTACCTTATTACAGACAGGTTTTGAATCAACCAGATTGGATGTATGAGGAGTGTGAAGATAGCAGAAGCTGCTTTTGAAGTGTATGTAACTAAAGCTATCTTATTGCAAACAAGTTATCAATCAATTGGGTTTTATGCATCTGAACTGTTATGATGACAGAAAGCTGATAATTAAGTCTGCAGCACTATTGTTATCTCATTGCACACAGGTTGCCTATCAGGGCTTGATGTATCAGATATGGAAATATTGCAGAAAGTAGATAATGAAGTGTGTGGCACTATAGTTATCTTATTGCAAACAGGTTGTCAATCTTTATGCATGAGGAGTGAGAAGATTACAGAAAGCTGATTATCAAGTCATTAGAACAATAGTTACGTCATTGCAAACAGGATGTCCATCAGGACATAAATTTGACAAAAAGTTGTTTATTAAGTGTTTGGCCCTGTATTTATCTTATTACAAACAGATTGTCAATCAACTATGTTTGATGCAACAGATATGGGAATGTTACCAAAAGTAGATTATCAAGTGTGTGGTATTACAATTATCTTATTGCAAACAGGTTACCAGTCAACTGGATTGTATGCATCATGAATGTGAAGATAACAGAATGGTGATTATGAAGTGTATGACACTATAGTTATCCCATTGCAAACAAGTTTCCATTGGAAGAGGGAAGATGACAGATAGGTGATTATCTAGTCTGTGGCACTATTGCTATTTTATAGTTCAATCAGCCAGGTTTGGTGCATCTGTAATGGGAAGGTGGCAGAAAGAAGATACTCAATTGTGTGGCATTATAGTTATCTTATTCAACCAATCTTGTCAATCAACTGATTATCAAGTCTGCGGCATATATACTTATCTTGTTGCAAACATAATGTCCATTAGGAGTGACATGATGATAGAAAGCCAATTATCAAGTCTGTGACACTCTAGTTATGTCATTGCACACAGGTTGCCTATCAACTGGGTTTGATGCATCATAAATGGGAAGACAGCAGAAAGAATATTATAAAGTGTTTGACATTACAGTTATCTTATGGCAAACAGGTTGTGATTTCACTGGATTGCAGATTATCATCAAGTGGGTTTTTCCCATAGTTATCTCAAAGCACAATATAATAGAAGTCCAGTGATTCTAACATTTTTCTTCGGAAAGTAAGTGACCACGGCGTTGATCGTTGATCGATTCTTCCGTGAGAGGTGAGGATCACCCTCATCGTTCGGTAGTTACCGAGAACGGATCTTCCGTGGTCGTCAAATAATGATGGGACGCATACATATTGAACGATGTCATGGAGAGACATGGGGATGTAAAAAGCGCATGTGTTTGAAATCGATATATACGTGGTATTGCTACGGGGGTCGAGGAGACAGAGGAGCGAGGAGGAACGGAAGAAGGACCGGAGGAACAAAAATTTCAGAGACGAGCTGCGAAGAGGAATTCATTCAATCGTGTCCTAGGAAGATTACGATGTAAGATGCACGTTGCAAAAATTACTGCTTGTTTCCTCGTTCTCCGCCATTGTCAATTACCACAACCTCGTCTTGCGACGAAAGACACAATCTTTTCTCATACGTCGCCAACCGATGATTCTTCGCAAACCCCCCTCTCAGCACGCGGAACGAACGCAGCGACTCCCCCAAGAGAAAATTTCGAAACGAGGACGACAACCACGTGCGGGGATCGAGCGGAAAGAAACCGGAATATCCCGGATCGATTTCGGTCAGAGGATCCGGCGGATGATCCCCTCTCGGATAGATTCGTATTCGTTTGTAGGAACGAGGATCGCCGCCATTGTCGCCGTCTGCGTCGAATATACGGCGATAGATATCGTCCACGACATCTTCTTCCAATCGCATCATCCACTTCTCATACGAATGACTCGAATCCGCATCGTCGCCTTCCGAGGACACGCTTGGCAAAAACGCAGATGCACCGGCGTGTACGTAGTCGATGCCCAGCCGGTTGACGACGTTTCCGCGGGGAAGGAACGCGACCGCATCGCCGGGGGCGGTCACCCGGTAGAATTCCCGAATCGTCGGATTCGGACCGTTCTGGAGCCGGGCCAATCGGTCGACGAACGCACCGTTTCCGACGCGAGGGGATCCGAACACGTACGCGGATACGGATAAGGATACGGTAGGGGAGGAGGGGTTCGTCGACGGGAACGAGACGGAGGTGGGTAGATCCGAATTCGAATTCGAATCGGAATCCGAATCGTAATTTGAAGTTGAATTCGAATCGGAATTTGAATCGGAATTGAAACCATCACGGGCCAAGAGCGTTCCCACGTCCGCGACGGCCAATGTCGCGAGCGCGGCTCCGAGGGAGTGGCCCGTGAACCAGAGAGTGTCGTAAGTACCGGCTAGATCGGAGAGCAATCGGAGCAGCGTTGGCCGGATCGAAGAATAGGCCTTGAGGAAGCCGGAGTGCGCCATGAGAGGGGCGCTCGGATCGTTCGAATCCGTTTCCTCTCCACGCATCGGCGGGCAGACGCCGAAATCGGCGCAGTCGATCATAGCCTGCCGCAATTGAACGTCCGTCAACAAATCCAAATAGGAGGAGAGCCGCGTCCCCCGAAAGGCGACGACGAGAGTGGTTTTGCTTTGGCTGTTGCTGTTGCCGTCGCAACTGCGTTCGCTCGATTCCGCCGACGGGAGTATCCTCCAGACATCCAACTGAGTGGAAGTTCGCTCGTTGACAGCGAGGGCCACCCATTCGAATCGAGATGCCCTCGCGTCGTCGTCGCGCGTTCCGGTCCGATCGCACCCGGAAAGCATGAGCTCCAGCGATCTCGGCTCGACGGCGTCCACGTGGGCCATTTCCCACGGGGATTCTTCCTCGCCGTCGGTCCTCCTCGGAGCGGCATCGCTTCGTCGGGTCGGTCTCACCACCGACGCGCCAAACTCGTTTGCGATCGTTTCCACGCCTGCCACGTGGGGCGGAGGATCCTCGTACGCCACGGAAGAAAAGCGGGCCATCAGGCGGGCCTTTTGCAGGTCGAATTCCTGGTCGTCGTTCGGGGAGGGCATGGGCGTCGTCGTTATTTTTTGCGTGGCCAATGTTTTTGTGCCCGAACCTGTCTCTGCGCCCGAACCTGTTCCTGTGCCTATTCTCGTCTCCGTTCGACGTCGTGATGGCACATTGCGATCCGAAGGATAGACGAAGCAAGAATTGGCGGAGGATGCGGAGATTGTCGCGTCCGAGTGTACGGACGCAGAATCGCCGGCGGATCGTGCGGCGGGTGTCATCAGAACGATGGCGGTCGAGAGGAGGACGAGGCGAGCCATTATACGAAGTGATTTCCTACGTTGTTATTGTTGTTAATTGCATTCGCAACGATACACTACTACTCATAGGATTCATATTATTTTGAGATCGCGTTATGATGAAGCACGAGGGCATGAGAATGAGATGGGTGGAAGGTTCATTTTTTACACTTGGAATTATTGGAGTCGTGCAATCGTTTGCAGCCTTCATGTTTTAGTTGCACGTGTGAAGAAGCGGACATGCTTCCGGGCGCCGAGCGTCGATGAGGAGTGCAAAGAGAGGGCAATCACCGCGAGAGTACTAGGGTACGTACACTACCCCAGACTCGTGAAGAGATTTATCACCAAAAATTGATTTATCTCAATGGGACCCCAAAGACACAGGTGAAGATGATGACGGTTTCATAAAAATCCATCAGATTCTCTTAGAGGAACCAGGTCAAGATAAAAGTTGCAAGACTATCAATATAGTTTTAAAGTCCCTATTGTTGATTATTTTCAATGTATGGTGTTTTCTGCTACGTCCACTGTATGAGAATAATCAATATGGATCACACACCAGTGAATTTTTCAAAGCATCCAAAAAAGAGAATTAATAGGAAAGGAAAGAAAACCAATCAATGGCACAACCAAAGCTATAATAGTAGTTGCAGTAAAAATTACTGTATTAGGACAACAGGGGCCATTGCATATGGGATGATGAGGTTAGAAATTTGAAAATATTGGGCATCAAAATTCAATGAATTCCTGGCAGATTATCTACTACTGTCAACCTGATGACATTGGATTCAATAAACCATTCAATATATGTTTTTTGTTTTTTGGCATTTGCATCATGGAAAGAGAAGCTTTGGTAAAATCATCATCCCAATCAAATTTGGCCAAATGGAGGTTCATAAAAATTTCTGATAGAATTGTAAAAGTTCACTTGCAAATTATTGGAAATCATCTGGACTGAAAAGTCAAGTTGGCCCAACCAAGAGAGGTGATAGGAAATGAAGAACAGTTGGAAATTCACAATCAAGACTGCTGGACTTATCATTGCAATCCAAAAGATCAACTCCCTTGTAATAGTACTACAATACCCTCATCAACATTAAATTGATCTCAGAAAAATGATAAAAAATTATGAGAAAGCAGCTTGTGATAGATTGTTTTTGGGATTTCAAGGTAATGATGCGGCCTAGCCAAAGGTGGCTATTAAAAGCTAATACATACAACTTGAAAATATTGTCAACCAAGTTGGCTACAATCAAGACTGGTAAATTGTCTATTGCAATCAAAATTACACAATCTATGTATCAGAAATACAAAACCGTCATCAACAAAAATCACATTACAGAATCTTTGGGAATTAATGGCAATATGCTGGACAGCCAAGGCAACACAGACTAGACAAGGAGTAATCAAAGATTAAAACCAGATAATTGAAATCCCTTTTAAAGAAAAGACTGGAAGACTGCAATTGAGATGAAATGATTGTTCTAAATATAGATTATACTCCCTGCAACTGAAATGCAATGCCTTCACCAACCATAAACCAATCACAGGAGATATGTGAACTCATCAGTATATTGTTTTGAGTTAGCAGCTTGTATCACATTGCTTTGATGATATTTGTGCAAACCTAAACAGAAAATGAAGAGAGGCAATTTGAAAAGCTGCTGAATGGAAAGTTTGTAATCAAATCTTGTTTAATTCTTATTACAATAGAAAAGTAAATACCCCCCTCCATTGAAAATGCAACAACCTCACCAACCACAAAATTGTTACATGATGGGATATAATTTTACCAGTAAGTGAATATGACAAAGCATCTTTGATGTAATGTACTTGCAATTTAAAGCCAATATACTAGACTGCAATGTCAAGGTAAGCACATGGAACAATATAGAACAGTCTTTCCTCAAGTGTGGCAGGTGAATCATTGCAATGAATAGCAACATGCCCCATGTGCTTGAGATGCAACTCCCTTACCAACCATTAATTAATCTCAGAAAGGACTCCAATTTACTAATTACTAGTTATGAAAAGGTAACTGTTGATATTTCACCATCTTCTCAACTATTTGGCTTAACATCAAATAGATGAGCTGTTTGAAGAAGGTCCACATCAAGATTTACAACTTGTTTATTGCAATGAAAGATTACATTCCCCAAACAATGGAAGTGCAACATCCACACCAAACATATAGAAATCACTGGAGAGAAAACGAATTCAATTTCAATGGGTCTGACAAAGCTGCTTTTGATGTATCACCTTTGGAATGAGAATGCAATCTGCTGGACTAAAAGTCAAGGGGGGGGGGGCATTCAAGGGAAGTAATTTACTAATAAGATAAGTAAACATATTGGACTTTCTAGTCAACTGATCTGTTTTGTAGTTCAAAAATCATGAGATATTTAGTTCTTTTATACTTTGCAGAGGGGTTAGGCTTGGCAAAGAATGTTGGGATGCAAACCCTATTGAAGTGTTGCCATGTAATACCCTTTCTCACTCCAGGATTGAAGCAATAAATAAATTAGGTGTCCTTTTTATTTTATACTTGCTCTCTTGTCACTTTGGTGTTTGAAATTTTTGCTTTGTTGAGTATTTTCTCCATTCCTTGTTTTATTTTCTGCCAAAGTACATGGTTGACTTATTATGACAATTACTTCTCTGACAGGCTGTTCTCTATGGACATTGTACTAATGAAAGTGAATATATTCATATCAACAGTGGCTCCATGAACTAATTTTCCACTCTCATTTGCTTTCATCATCCACTTCATTTCCTCATCAAGACCAATTGTGTCCTCATAGGCTTCTGGATGCATGGCTGTATTATCTGGGCTACACAACAAGTTGCCATTCAATGGCCTGTCCTTCCATTTAGCTTACATGTAGGGGCACTTTAATTTTCATTCAAATATCATTCACATCCTTCAATACACAGTCTTTCTCAATGTGTCTGGTACTTCCACACTTAAAGTACTTCTTCTCACCATTGATTGATAACGCCACTTCAGTTTTCTATTCACCATCTTATTAGTTTTCAATTCCAATCATTCTTCTGGATTTTTAGATTCCAATGTTCAAATTTAATTGTGTTCCTTGCATCTCTGTCTTCAGTGATTCATGGCTAATAGCTGGTTCATAGTCTGCTGAAAATGCTTTAATCATAGCATTGATATGACTCTCTGAACAAACAAATCCAGTTGTCATAATTTTTCTTTGATTTGATAAATACAACAGTGAAATTCAAATCCTGGGTTGGTCCTCCATCTGTCTGGCTTGAGATGGATGAAAA
>JALLPE010001115.1:0-18194 GCA_036940025.1 Conticribra weissflogii | reverse complement strand
TTGCATTGTCACCAACTTTCCCATTGTATTGATTGATTTTTACATGACTATCGAATGCTGAGCAGAGTGTGTTGTATATGTAAGTGGGAATATCTCCTTGAGTTCCCTTCTTCAACGGAGATAGCCCAGAAAGACCGTCTTTGACGTAGCTGGTGTAGATTGGTGCCAAATTTTTTGTTCACTTTTTCGCAAACTTCCCTTGCACTCATTCCTTCTTTTCCCTTCTCTATCTCCTTTGCGTACCATTCTGTTGCATGCTTGTGTGCTTTGGAGTTTTGTTTCTTTTGTTGCAATTGATTAACACGGTGTTGCTGAGCTTGAACTGATGTTTTTCTGATTTGTTTGATTTTTGGAGGAGGTGTAAATGTAGGTTCAGTGATCTCACTGGGATCATCTTCTTTGCTGTTTCTATTGATGCTGCAGAGAACATCTCCATAGGCTTCTCTGAGGTAGACAGAGTTACGTTTTTAAGAGGTTTTAAGTAAATTTCAGATGAGTGGAGGTAACATTGATTGTGGACACAAGACACAGCCTCAACAGAGAATGATACCCTTTTTAGATTACAAGTCCTCGCAATTTATCAGGCTTTTCAAACACATGAAGACTTTGTTATGCTTCTGCTAATTTGTTTTTTGATGTAAAATTTTGATTTTTAATTTTACCATCATTTTGCTCCCATAATCTTCACACCCAAATCAATCCACCTATGACATTCTATTTTTTTCTCAAATAAGTAGCACCATTGCAGTGGCCTGTAACTGCTTGGTGATTATGGAGAAGATAGTGTCTTAGATTTAGGTCAAACTGAAATACTCAAAAAAGTTCAGGAAGTCCTTGAGTGCTTTGATGAAGTTGCAGAGCATGAAAAAGATCTTGTTCAGAACCAACTTGGTAAGAGTAATTCCACCCAGATGACTAGAACTAGTTTCATTGTAGGTTGGAAGTTAGAACAATACAGCCACAACGTTTAACAGTCTTCAAGTTGAAAACCAAAGCACAGAGCCAACCACTACCCTGATGATCATGCTTGGAGCAATATATGTTGGTAGCTACTTGGTGTTCAAGAGCAACACACAGAAAAATCTTGGCAAAGGCCTTTAACAAAAAATGCATGCAGGAAACCCATTTCATGTCAAGCTCAACATTCCCAGTATAACAAAGCTCCCTAATTTTGAGGATATCCTTGAAGTCATACNATTGAAGTCTTGAGAACTTGAGCGTGGTATTGCGATTCAGGGTAGAAGGAGATCATGGTTATTTTTGGTGTTATTCTGTCCGGGGAGTTGTCAATGGACTCAAAATAACTGAATATTATAACATAATATTATGTCCAGTGTTATTTTGATTCGATGAATGAGCGCGTCTTTCTCCGTATGTAAAGAATAATGGTTCACATCTATATAAAATCTTGAGGAACACAATAGAATACCGTATCGAACTATGTAGGAAATTAATGGTTTATGATAATATTTTCGTCGTCCTAATGATGTCGATGTCAGTCTGCGGTAATGACTTTGGTCACATCCAGACACCACTCACTATAAAATTAGATACTTACTACATGTGGTAAGCTTACTTTGAATAACAACACAATGTACTATTTATTGTACCAAGAGAAGTCTTTCTTACACTTCACATCTCTGCAAAATAGCATTGTATTGTAAGTACATTGCTCATTGGTTATTCCACATTTTGTTTCAGTCCGGGAATGGACACTACAAAAATGGCCTTTTGGAGTATTCAATAGATATTGACAACTTGTTCCGGAAATCGACAAAATCCAACACATCAGCAATTGAAGGCAACCACATCAGAAAAACACGATGTTTTTGCATTCCAAAACCCGATCTCTGTAGAAAAATGTTTTGTAGGTTTAACAAGGTTCTTTTATTACTCCTATGAAATAAAACCTCTTCATTAAGGGAACTTGCTTTACTACTCACATTCGGCAAAGCTGTCACAACGGATGAAGATGATGCAATTATGATTTATTCAGCTACGCTAGTGAGGATGATACTGAAAAATAAATAGAGGATGAATGAAATAGTTCACTTCAACATTTTCGTGACTTCTGATGACATCATATTAATCTTAAGGGAGTTTCAACAGGTTTTATTTGTTCTCTTCGTTCATTGTGGAAATCAACATCACAATCGGTACTTTTTTTCACGTAGTTGCCAGTACTTTATAAACCAGTAAAATACAACACCAGGGAAAGGTGTTTCATCGTCACCCATCAGTATAGAACAAGTTTCATGTGAGTACTGTCGCAACAAAGAGCCCCCGTATTAAGTACGTAAAAATAGTACTACATTATTTTTTGTCGTACCACATTGCATCACATTCACAACAACACAAAAATAATGCAGTCCTAACATCACCACCATGGTGATAAAATCCAATCGGCAACCATGTGAGGGGGCATCTCCTAGCCTGTGAAGTTACAAGGCCTTCGCCAATGCTATGTCAAAGGCAACTGCCGCGGGGTTTGGTTTCAGAGGTCAAATTGGTTGACTTACGCGGCCATGATGCAGGTGCCTGCGATTTGTAACATTTACCAAAATAATATTGTTGGATGGAATTATGATCGTTGAATGGTGAAATTGGTGTCCAATGAATTGGTTTAAACATTTTTAATCATAGATAAAATAATCGCAAAATAGTAGCAAAAGAGAAGTATAATTTGCCCACTAAATTTAGACTTGAGCCATCGCAATATCATCCTCACCATCTTCTGACTTCCCCACTGCTTCAGTTTTGACTCCCATGTCCTCTTCTTTCTTCTCAACTTTCAATACTTTCATGCGTTTCGCTTCCCTAATCTTTTCCTCCAATTCATCCAGTTCATCTATTTCCATATTGTTGATGGAACCCTTGAGCTTCAACTTTTCAACCGCAATTTTGCGGCCAAAAGCGGTGTCTTCCATTTTAATCTCCATCTGATGGAGAATGCAAAGTTTTGCTTTGTGGATTAGACCCCACATACTCTTGGGACGTTGTTGTTTGAAGAAGCAGAGGATGGGAGGTATGCGGCCTTGAGTTTGGAGGCACGTCGGCGGACTTTTTGCTGCAAAGTGCGGTTTTTTGAATCCTTAGTTGAATATCCTTTTGCTCTCATTGCCTCAGGGACCTTCAGTTTCATGTCCTCTGAGGCACTGGCTAAGAGCTTTGCTGCCCGGTCTAGCCGGGGATCCTGTTTTGGTGGCATCTCAGGAGTTCATCGCCATGGTTGTGTTGCAAGATTGATCGGCAGGAGATGCAAAATATTGAATGTTACATGCTCTTGTCGGCTGCCAGAAGGGAGAAAACATGCACATGTTGTGCATTTGACGGTCCCTACACACTCTCAAAGACAAAATAGACCCTACATATTGCATATCAAAATGAAGCTGACATCAAGCCCTACAAATCTATTTGACGCCAAATTGCTGGTAGGTAGCGACATTCAAGAGTAAATTAAGCTTTAAGATATTTCTTAGGGTTGGCTTTTTTTCCATAACAAATTGCATGGGACAGTACTCACATAAAACTTGTACGTGCATTTTATCCAGAATTTTTCTTGTTACAAAAACAATGGAAGTACTATAATATTAATACGACTGTTGACGACTTGTAACACAACCCTATTTTGTATAGTTCACAATGGGGGCAGTTTTTGCTTCCATTGTTATCAACACCAAAAACTGTTTAAATATCCAGATTTGCAGTTTATTCATTACATTAATCAGAAACTGCAGAAAAAAGTTGACAATGAGCAAAGCAACAAACGTCTACTTTTGCTAACATGGAATATTGGCCAAGGGACCCACAAAACCATTGGACAACACCAATTCATCTTCCCACAAATATAAATGAGAGCACTGCTGCACTAATCTTTTGTGCCCTGTGGCCTTTGAGGCCATGAATATGGCAATCACAACAGGTCCATGGAATTGCTACCACCACAGCAAAATCCAACAACTTATCTTCTGACTGCTTGAAATCAAATTTACAGACCAGGGCACAACAATAAACCTGAAATCATGCAAATAAAAATGCAATAATGATAACAAGGATATGGAGGAGGAGCTAAAAATACTAGAGGTCCCATATGTGGTTGAGGTGGAGAGAGGCAAGGGGAATAGTGAATGTGCCTGGGGGGGAAGAATTCCTGCTGATACCAGCCTCTTGAAACCAGCTTTGCCAACCAGGACAAAACAATAAATAACAAATTGCACAAATTGAAATGCAAAAAGAGGAATGTGGATTAGAAAGAGAAGGTAAAATAACTATAGGTTCATCATGTAGTGGAAGTGGTAAGAGGAGTGGAGATAAGGGCATGCCACTTGGTAGGGTGTTCATGAAAGGGGGTCAAGCAGATATAATACCACCTTCCTGATCCCCTAACCCCCAAACCAACATGAAAACCAACTGAAAATGATTTTAGTTTGAGATTCACAAAATTTACTGGTAAAATTAGGCAAATTATCAATTTACAATGCAATTATTATGTTTTTCTACCTAGTTTCTAGTTGTAACAAAACAACTTTTGTTAAAAATTATCCATGGGTTGTTGTGGCCATGGCGGCTGTGATAGTTGCGGTCCAATGATTTCGTGGAAATCCCATCGTCGTTATTAAACTAGTGCTGACTAGAAAAAAAAGTCCTACGTACGTTTGGTATATTTTGCTACGAAATTTGTTCCAACTCGCCAATACCCGTTTTAAACTTGTATCATACTTGAACTTCGATTATCGTTTGTTTTCCTGAAATATGTGGTTGACACGATTCCCGTATCTCCCAGGTTTAGTTTGGTGTTGTACGTTTAGTGACGTGGCGGATAGGTCGATAGCTCGCCGACCACACGAAGAGTTGTTACGGTACAATATTTTTTTCACCCAGGCCTCACACACAGACCTATCCACTCTTCAAGCGACGGCAATCTTAACTAATTGACCATGGCGCCGCAAACACCAGAGAAAGAGTACACCATGGAAGAGGTGTCCAAGCACAACAAAGCCGATGACTGTTGGCTTGTGATTGGAAATGAAAACACTGGTCAGTTTCGTGATGTCATGTACCTTTATCACCTCCACGCAGCGGATTGCAGTGTTCGGGTTTGTATTGTTGATTGAGCGAAAAATTATTTTGAGCCTTGCGTATCATGGCTTCGACCCTCCTCGTGATATTTCCGGCAGAAATATCGTTGAGTGTGAAGTTTTTGTTTCCGACGGTGTCCCTTTCCCAATGGAGCAAAATTCATTGGCAAATCGAGGTTAATATTCCGAAACTTTATCCCAAAAACACCGACGAAGACCAACAAGTAACACATGACGATGACGAAGAAAAATTCCACAAAAGTCTCCACTAGCGTTTCAGCATTTCGGAGGTGATGTTTGTCCATTTTCTCATATCATTCGTCCCATTTCGTCACACCACAGGAGGTCCGAAGGTTTATGACATTACTAGTTATTTGGATGATCACCCAGGTGGTGCCGAGGTTATGCTTGATGTGTCGGGGCAGGATGCTGACGAATTTTTCGAGGACATTGGGCACTCAAATGATGCCCGGGAGGAATTGAAGAAGCACTGCATTGGTGTGTTGAAAATGGATGAGGCGGAACTTGAAAGGAGGAGAAAGGCAGCCGAGAAGAAAAGCGCTGGCGCAGGAGGCGGTGGGATGGGAGTCATTGCGGTTGTGGTTGCTGTTGTTGCTGCGGGGTACTTTTACTACAAGAACAATATTGCTACGGAAGATGCTTGAAAAAATTATTTTCATCATTTGAATCAGTTGAAGGTGCACTATTTGCATGGGAGCACATAGAGCAATAATTCGATGCTGAAGTTTAGGCTGTGTAAAGAAAACTTAACACTAATTAATGTTCACTGGAGGTCGTCACATCGCACTTGTTGCATGCTCGAGTATTGGTTAGGCTGTAGCACCCTCACCATCCGAGCGCTTTCCTTCGTTATTGAAGCGTCAAAATGATAAAACAATCATCAACTTTGTCATGCTAAAATAAAGACTCTGATAAAACGAGGTTAGCTGTATTCACAAGTGTTGTGTCATAACTGTGTTCCTCCGCGTACTTCTTGGAGTTTAAAAAACACAATAATCGAATTCCCAATACAAGTTCAGAAGTAAAAAATGAAGACCTGTTGAGTAGAATTGTACAAGACCACTCTATCATAAAGGAGTTTGTGAGCTTTTCACTCAAAACCCCGAACTGGACAAAATTTTATTCTCCAGAAACGAAAGAAAATTATTTGGAAGTAGGTGATTTGATTCCTATTAACCTGTGTGATATTATCTCGGTGACTCCTACTACACTAAAGGTGATTATGGCCGATTCTATCTACCTCAAAACACCGGGAAAATTGAAGAGAGCCACTAGACTAACTCTACAACCGCCTTGTCATTTTTGTCCCCTTCTACTAGACCATTGTTTTCATTGTCTCCTGCTTCTGATCCAGATTGACCCTCTTCTTCGGCCCCGATTTCATCATCTTCGTAGAACGCGCAACTTGTGTCTCCGACTTCATTCTGATGACTTGCCATCTCCACATTCTTCGAGCTTACTTCTTCGTCACCGTCTTCATCGACCACTCCATACCCATCTCCCTCGTCGTCATCCCTTGTTTCACCAACAATGTAACCAGACTCAGTGTATTCATCGAACTTCTTACCCATAAATCTGGCATTCCAAATCAAGAAACTAGCGACACACATTCCAACGATACTTCCCTTGTCTACGAGCTCTACAGCAGATGTGGAAAATGCGTTTGTAACAACGGATCCCAAAGCTTTGCTTCCGCGAGCTCCGAAAATGTCGATCCAACTTTTGGCTTTGTACTTGACATTGGAACTTGTTGGCTGATAAAGCATTTCTTTCGTGGGATTATTCAAAGCGTAAGAGTTGGCTTTGAGGATCATCATTGCGGCGAAGACTACGTTCAAGGTAGGGTACATTCGAACGGTGATAATGACAATGAGACAGATGGAAGGGAAGAGGAGTAACGTAGTTCGCAGACCAAGGTATCGAATGACAGCGGAAGTTCCAAAGAACGATAGGAAGAAGCTAAGAGTGTTTGTTGCCTGCCCAAATAAGCCCATGAACGTAGTGAATGCTTTGATAGCTTCGCTGGACATGCCCACAGGAGTATTAGTCGCAAGGTCCCAGCATGCCATAGGTTCTCCGGTCTCTTCGTTGTTAGGGAGACATGGAAATTCGTCTGAAAAGTGCTCCCTAGCAAGAACCTTCATCGTGTAATCGACGATTGTAACCTCAACCATGAAAAGACACGAGATGGCGAATATACCTTTGACATAGTTGTGCTTCATAAACAAATGGATGCCCTCTAGGATCCCAGCTTTGTTCTTCGGCTTCTTGTCGTCGTCCTTTTTTGCAGCGTTGGCCTCCTCTACACTAGAAGAGTCACCGGCTCCGAACATTTTGATGTAAATCCACATGGTACCCTGAAGAGTCAGCATGCAGCCTGCACCCACCATGTAGCAGGTTGGAATCCCCAAAGTGTGGCCAAACTTATTGACAAAAGTGGGCCCCAAAATGCTTCCGAGCTGTGCGGTTGCAACCATCATTCCATAGGATCGCTTCGCCTGCTTCAAATTAAAGTTGGAATTGGCGAAACTCCAAAACAACGACACCATAACACTTCCAAAGGACTCAATTCCGCAGTAGGACACCCACCCCAAAATACGGCTCGGATCTTCTACCTGATTGGCCAATCCAATGGTGGGATGATTGAGCAAGTATGCAATCGCTGCAAAGAGACATCCGTAAAACGTTCCGAAGACATAGAATAGTTGCTCCTTTCGAAAGCCCGATTCCTCATCTAACAAATGATTGTAAATTGCGACCACACCCAACACGACGAAGACACTTAGCATTTTCGCTTTGGGAATCGCCGAAACTCCGCAAAGAGCAGTTAAGACTGGATCTTTGAGCGATCGCAACAACCAGTAACCCCCGATCATGACGAACAAGGTCGAAGAGAGGGTGATTGTGCGGACGAAGTCATCCCAGGGGAAAGAATCGCCGTAAACTCTGCGGTGAATTCTCTTCGCAACTCCACGGGTACCGAAATAACATCTCTGAAGGCACATCACCAGTGCGCCGAGCGGCCGAGGGAGGTCCCTCACGTCTTCGTCTCGAAGCATGCGCGAGTTTCCAAGAGGCGCGTCGATGAAATCATCGCCGTCGTCGTCGTCGTCGTCCTCTTCGTCGCTGTCATTGGTCCTTCCCTGCTGCTCGTCGAGATCATCGCGGTCGTAAATGCTCTCATCGACGGTTTTCTTCTTTGACGAGTTCAACTTTTTGGACACCAACGATTCTTTGTTGGCTTCGCCGGATGGACCTTTGGATTTCTTGGGGACTTTTTGCGAGACGGTGGTGCCCATCTTGTGCCATGCTTCCGGGTCG
Source organism: Conticribra weissflogii (assembly GCA_036940025.1). Lineage (NCBI taxonomy): Eukaryota > Bacillariophyta > Thalassiosirophyceae > Thalassiosirales > Thalassiosiraceae > Conticribra > Conticribra weissflogii. Next base: position 9,774 of record JALLPE010001115.1, on the reverse strand, counting down.
GCGTCATTTTCGCTTTGGACGGAGGCGGCGAGGCGCCGGGCCTCTTCGGAGCGCATGGGGAAGGGGTCGTGTTCCGCCATGGTCGATTGATCTTGGAATGGTAAGGATTGGGACCCGGGAGGACGAGCCGTCGAAAGGCGGCTTTGTTGGATTTTCCGATTGCTTGATGATGAAAGCAATGATATTTATTGCTAGGGGGCGGGGGAACGAGTGGGCGGAACGCGAGGCAAGAAGTTGAGAAGAGACCGAGGTATGGTACGACAATGTTGTACTGTAGGTACTCTGTACCCTTCTCTATGAAAAGGAGAGCTCAAAAACTGTCTCGGCCCCGCCCACTTTGATTGTAACAGTGTGTAGTACAATAAGTACAAGAGTAAGTGCCCGGAGGCCGCGTTGTGTGTATCATATTATTTGGTTTTATTGTCTGTTGCAATGACGGGAGAAGATCTCGGAGTTTATAACAGACATAATGTTGTCAGATCCTACTGAATGATCCTCTACTTTTTAACGAGTTCAAATTGATACTGTTTCCCAAATGAAAAAATTTTCAAATTTCATTTTGAAAATGTAAGTTCACGTAATTTTCTACCGAGTAGTTTTTTCTTGCAATGACCGGCTAATTCCCATAGTAGGACCGTTACTACCATAAACAAACAGGTGAAATAAAAACGCATGTGATCATGCTTCGTTGCGTTTTGTGAAATCACAACAATGAGAAACAAACCTCCGCATGGGGAGGAGCTGGCTAGAGATAGTGGAATATAATATAGTTGAGTAGTAAGGCACTGCCTCATGGAGCCATGAAGTAACTACTCTGCGATGTATTGTAGAATGTCGCTCAAATAATTACATAAAACTATTGATATTTTGATCTCTTTCTCGTCAGAGGGAGAGAGGAACTGATGATGTCCTGAGATTGAAAAATGTGATGGTTAGGTGTTGGGACATAATGCGGTATCAGATCTGATTCATTATGATCCAGTCTTGACCAAAGGATAATGGTATCTTGTAATCATTGCATGGGGCATTTTATTTTACTATAATCTCTAATATGTGCTCATAAAAAATAATAATACCTCAACCCCAAGGGAGCAATCAATATTGTCTGTCTCAGAGCAGACCAACTTCGGTCCCAATGTTGTGATTTTTATTGATCATGAAATCTCTTGTAGCTCGAATCAAACAATACTACTCTACGGAAGACGCCTTGATTATTGGATAGTGCGAGGTAGTTACTTAATCAGCTAAACTTAAGAGAATTACCGTCTTAAACGCTGCGTGCCTTCTCGAGCACGCTATCAATAGAAGCAACACCAGGGACGGTATATTGTGCAGAATCCTTCTTTCCTCCTCCTTTTCCACCAGTTCCTTCAGTTGATGCAGCGACCCATGCCTTACAGTCTACATCCACTCCCTTAGGAGCAAATGCCACGACCATATACCGATCATCATCAACATCAGCAGACACCATAAGGATGGCCTTATCCTTGACCTTTTTGCCATAAGCAGCGGTCACAGCTTTGGCAACCTTCCCATCGACACCGAAGTCACACCTTAGCACAACCTTGTTGCCCTCTGTGGCCTCAGCGGTGGCAATGACTTGTTCGCAAACCTTTGCAGTCTGTTCGGCAGCATGAGCCTTCTTCCATGCCACAACCTGTTTACCATATGCTCCGAGAATTTCACGCAATTCGTTCTTCTTTGCAGCCGAAATCAATGCTCCGTTGAGCTCCTGAACAAGAAGTTTCAGTTGTGCTTCTTGCTCAAGACCTTCCAGTTTCCCCGCTTCCGTGATCTTAGACTCGAGTTCTGCTGCGGCAGCAGTAGCTGCGGCGGCATCTTTCATCGTGACTCCAGTAATGCGACGTACTCCCTTAGCGATACCTTCTTCACTCAAAAGCACAAAGCCTTGCGCTTCTGACGTGTTTTTCAAATGCGTTCCTCCGCAAAATTCGACACTGTAAGAATTCCATTGCGAGTCCTGAGGATTTTCGAGGATTTTAGTAATGGGAGTAGGTGACACTGCCACCACACGGACCGGATCTGGATAAACTTCTCCGAAGACAGCACGAAGTGAGGAGATCTTCTGGGCATCTTCTAGCGGAGCGACAAAATTGTCAACGGGAATAGCAGAGATAATCTGATCTACGCAGGCTTTCTCGACAGCAGCAAGTTGTTCAGTTGTAAGCGGTGAGCCCCAAGAGAAGTCGAACCGTAATTTATCCTCATCAACAAGAGATCCCTTTTGATCCACTGCGGCGTTGATTTGATTGGAATCGCCGTTTGTGATGAGAACATCTCTTAAAGCGAAGTTGAGAACGTGCGTCATCGTGTGGTTGGCAGCAATGGGTGCGCGACGGACGTAGTCTACACAGCATATTGCACTTTCTCCGACATTGACAGTTCCTTCTTTCACTTCTCCAACATGAAGAACAAAACTTCCGTAGATTTGAACATTGTTGATTTCAATCACCGCTCCATTGCCAGTCTTGATAGTACCGATATCGTAAGTCTGTCCTCCAGATTCCCCGTAAAAGTTGGACTTATCCAAAACAATCCCTACAGCTCCGCTATCCGGAGTAATACAATCGACGAATCCGATTCCATCTTCAGTCTCGTTTCTCCCAACGAACAGTGCTTTTACAGTGCATCCCGTCAAATCTTCATTCCAAATATATTTGGCAGAATCGTCCGTGGGTTCCACTCCTTGACTGACCAAATGGGCAGTCTGCTCTGCAACCAAACGCATATCTTTTCCAGATCCACCTGCCATTTTCTTCAAGTGAGCAGCATTACTCAACTCTTGTTCCTCTTTCATCTTCGCCTCAAATCCAGCCATATCCAAAGTCAATCCGCGTTCTTCGCACATGAGTTCCGTCAAATCGACAGGGAATCCCATGGATGTGTACAAAAAGTGAGCGTCGTCCCCAGGGAACACCTTGGCATCTCCCAGTGCCTCGCACCTCTTTTTGAATTCGACAAGACCCTTATCAACCGTCTTCGAAAATGATTCTTCTTCTTCACGGATGATGGCAGTGACGTATTCCTCCTTTTCTCTCAATTCAGGGAAGACATCGCCCATGAGTTCGACGAGAGTCCTCACCAACTGAGCAAAAAATCCCAGCTCGGCATTCAAGTTTTGCCTTCCATACCTGACTGCTCTCCTCAACACGCGCCTCAGCACGTATCCACGGCCATCATTGGAAGGAACGGCGCCATCAGCAGTGGCAAAACTCAAGGTGCGAATGTGATCGGCCACAACCCGGTACGCCATATCGATAAATTCAGGATCCTCACTCCCAATCTTCCCGCTGTACGGCCTGGCTCCAGTAACCTTTTGAATGGCATCGAAGAGTGGAATGAAGATATCTGTATCGTAGTTGGAATCCACTCCCTGAAGAATGGAAGTGAGACGTTCAAATCCCATTCCGGTATCCACATGCTGAGCGGGGAGAGGACGAAGCGATCCATCCGCCTCGCGGTTGAACTGAATGAACACATTGTTCCAGATCTCGATCACATCCGGAAGATCCGCATTGACAAGCTGGGAAGCGTCCCGATTTCCAATCCTGTCGTAGTGGATCTCGGTACAAGGTCCACACGGTCCGGTGGCCCCCATCTCCCAGAAATTGTCTTTGGCGCCGAAGGGGAGGACACGTTCGGGTGGGAGGTATTGCAGCCAGATTTCCTTGGCTTCGTTGTCGACCGGAGTGGATTCGTCTCCGCCGAAGTAGGTGGCGTAGAGGCGGTTGGGGTCGAGTTTGAACTCCTCGGTGAGGCAGCGCCAAGCGAATTCGATGGCTTCTTTTTTGAAGTAGTCTCCAAAGGACCAGTTTCCAAGCATCTGCAAGGGGTAAATAATTATTAATTATAACACAATGTAATGAAAATGAAAGAGAATTGTTTTGGTCGTGAGAAATGAAATAGCTCCATGTATCACGGGAAAATCGAACAAAACTGAATAAATTACACAACGTGGAGTAACGGACCTCGAAGAAAGTGTGATGGTAAACATCCTTCCCGACATCGTCCAAATCATTGTGCTTTCCTCCTGCGCGAATGCACTTCTGAGAATTCACCGCCCTCTTCAAAGTGGCCATCGGCAAGGCGGGATCGCAAGTTCCCAAAAACAAGGGCTTGTATTGATTCATGCCCGCGTTGGTGAAGAGGAGAGTGGGGTCATCGTGGGGGACGCAGGGACTTGACCTCCAGAAGGTGTGTCCCTCGCGCTCGAAGAATGAAATGAAGGAGGAGCGGACCTTGGTCATGGGCCATGTTGGATGGGTGGCGAACTGTGTTTTTTCTTCGGCGGAGCTCATGGTGAAAGCGCTGTTTCCCGTTTCAAAGAAAATGATGGCTGCCAGAGTGATAGAAAATATGCAATATAGAAAACAATACAATGGACAATCTGTCGTGTCCGTGATAGTTAATAAAGCACACTAATTATAATAATGGCACAATTTCATTCAGGTAGTACTCCACCATGGAGGTTTTTGAGAAAGGCAGGTATGATGTTCGCTAAAAAAGGCGGAGAGGACCCTGACGATCAACCATCAGGCACGTGATCTCGCTTTTTCGAAGATAAACAAGATCCGGATTCGAGGGCCAGATGATGTTGTGTGGTTCGCAAGGCTTCAACTCCTGTGACGTATGATATTGATTCCCATAAAAAGGAAATGATGCCATTTGGAGCCTGGTGCTTCCACGTGAAATCAAAGAAACAGGTTTGTTTGTGTCACAAAATAATAATATTCCACTAACTCCTAAATCTACAAAACTATTGAACCACAACATGTCTAATAGATAATCGTATTGTACCCTGTTTGACTCACTTACAAAATATGAATGATCTGTATTAACCAATTTCAACTCGCCAAAATTCTTCAATTATGTAAGAAGAGTTCAGACCCAGCTCATCAATGTCATAGTGCATTTTAAAGGATTTTTTGAGAGGCTTTTCAAGTGGGCTCTAGAATGGCTTGGTCCATTTTTGACCAGCCATAGAACCTCATATGATTTCTATACATTTCAGATATTGCTTGTGAAAAAACTTAGCCAGATGCAATAGTAAAAAATATAGTACATGGTGAATGAAAATCCCGACCATAATTTAAAATTCATTTTAGTTGCTGTGATCATTGACATCCACTTTGTCTGCTTTGTTCCCTTTGTCTAGTTTGTCCACTTTGTTCCCTTTGCCCCACTCATCTCCCAAGGTTTTAATCTGTTTGTCACTCCAAACTCCAGAAGCAATCATTTTATGGCATCATAAGCAATGATGCAATCCTCTCATTTCACTTCAACAGGAACTAACATTACCTGTTGTTTTGTCTCAATCATCACTCACAAGAGGAGATGCAACGAGAGAGAAAATTTTGTCCTTGATTATGGGGCTCCACTGCATTGACAAGACCCTTTGGGGCCTTGTTATATTGCCTTTGTTATGGATCAAAATGTTGGAATCAGACTGATGGCATTTGCCATAGAAAATACACCAATCATGGCTTGTTTCAATGATGGCGCCCCTCAATTGTTATTGCACCATCATGAATAGGGAGCAATTTCAAACAACAGGATCATGGTTGTGAATGGCCAAATCTGCATTTCATCCACAACATTTTCACTAAAACTACTTAAACTAAAATGTAGATACAATATGGTGTTTTTTTTTCAAGAACTTAAATCCATTATCAACATAAACATACTGCAAATATCAAATTGGTACTTGTGTCCTTCATGTGCCAGTGTAGCATGATTGTGGAGCCAAAATCATGGTTGATGCAACTTTTTCCATTTTTTGTTTTCCTATCACTCATGAAGAAAAAATGTTTGCACCTGGTTGTGATTTGTGATGCACCAATGTATGTATTAAAAAAGGTAAAAAATACAATTGGTTTACTTTCTTCTAGTATTAATACATGAACAAGATGGTGTGACATACTTTTTCTTATTTTCATTTCCATATTTATAGATAAAGTTGTTTGCAACCAATATCTGACAATTATTGAACTAAAAAACCATGTCATTTCCATCCAATAGTGTTGCAGAGACTCTAAGAGGGAGGGAAATATTGAAAACTATTATAAAACCCTTTGCACAAAGATAGTTTAGAATATCAACTACAACCTTTACCAGGCAAATTTTGTCTTATTTGATCTGGGTGCAAAGTAATAAGTGATTCTCCATTGAGAGTTCAATCTGTGGTTCATTTTAGACCATGTATAGTCTTAGACTGATACAAAATAGACTCAAAATGGTGTTTATGGCAGGATACAGTAGAAATGAAAATACTACCATGCCACATCAGACAACATGATATTGTAGGACCTCCATCATTAAAAATCTTATACTACTGATACATGTTCTTTGATTGTATGATCTTTGTCTGTCCGCTGTATATAGCTCTATTTATGTACTCTATTTTTAGATCAAAAAGCATTCATAACCACAATTATCTGCAATTCATTGCACAGCAAGATGATGATGCCACAACCATTTTTAGTCTTGAGTGGCTAGAGGCTAGATAATTATTGTGCAGTGGAGACTGTGGTTTTTCTTAGCAATGTACCCCTCCTTAATTGGGAGACATCAATGATAAAACAACATCATCAACAGAGAAAATAAACAAAGAAACCCGTCACAAAAACAATTAAAATAATCAGCAAGTGTGAAATTATATTATGCCTGACTATACCGATGCCGACTCATGTTTCCACAATAATCAAATTTAGTGTTAATTTTGAACTTCTCCTTCAATCCTAAAGTACATTCTTTTGTCACTCACACAATACAATAAATATTGACAAGACAGAAGTAATTGCAACAAAATTATCAAAGCAAAGCTGGGACTAAAATGCTTGTGGAATTAATTGTAATTTCATATTGTATTTGATTTGGTGGCATTTATGACTATTTTCAAATGGGTGATTATTTGTGGTGAAATCTTTTGCAAGCAAGATTTGTAATGACTGTGATGCAATGGGAAAGCATTCTGGTGAATGTCAAAGTCTGATTCATAGAAGGTTTTGGAAATACATAATAACAAGCATGGAATTCTAGACAATTGATTAGTTGCCTTGATTGTATACATGTTCCCAATATACCCAGTTACACACCCAGTTTTGAGGAATCAATTGTTTAATGAACTTGGATATAGTATAGAACTAAATGGTTTGCTGTGGCAACAAGGAGTGACAAAACAATGAAATCAGAGGGATAAGGGTCACATTCTTGGCAATCCCCCTCTCCATATTTTACACAACAATAGAGATATCTTAAGCATGATTATATTAGTATGGGCAAATACTTTGTGTGTGAATCAATAATCAATGATGTGTTCAAATCTAGGCTGTGAAATAAATGTCACAGTTTTTCAGGCAAGTCAGGTTTGTTCAAAGAGTACTGGATTGTAATGTAAGTATAGTCTGATTTTATCTTGATGTCAACAAGTTTTTGATATTGTCATCTGTTGCAGCATCATTGCAAACAGAAAACAGGCCAACACACTGGTTACAATTGTGTCTAAAAGAAAGAAATGAATCAATGTCTGGCATTGGCCGCTGAACTTGATTTGTGGCAATTGATTGACTTGTATGTCACATTCGAAAAAAATTATCACAGCACTAATTGCAGAAAAATGATTATTCTTGATCATTGGTTGACATAGTCAATAACACCAGTAGAACTTTTTGAATTTTTGGAAGGAATAGGAGTAAATTAAGAACTGCACATTGTCTCTTGGAATCAGAACTGTCCTCTTAAGGAGATTTACAAGTGTTTGCATCATTGTGGGTAAACATAGAGTTGAGAATTCAAGTTATTGACATTTAAAAATTCTGGAAACAAATGCATTTATTGGTTGAAACTGATGAGATTGATTTTGTTTTTACAAATAACAAAGGGAATCTTCCCAATTGGTTAAAAACAAGAATGCTTGAAAACTTACAACACAACATTTGCACTAGTAATTTAGTTTTTTTCAAAATGTTTTCAAAATCTTACTATACAGTTCTGTAATCACATGTAGTGATATATGACATTTTTTGCAGTGAAATTGGGTTCTAATTTTAGGCCATTCTTATTATAGAACCAAAACAATATACGTGTCACACTCATGCAGGGGCAGCACGATTGATGTAGTTGTATTTACCTTTCATTGATGGTAAAGAAATTTATCATGACTATTGCAACAAGAATTAGTTTGGATGTTCAACAGTAAAACAATGTTTATGGAGGGTAATGCATCAGCAAAAGAAACAAGATTATTTCTAGTTTTAGTGGAGAGTAAAGGAGAAAATAGTATGGTAATGTGAGTTGTATAATCATTGATGAACATCAAAAATTTTAGTTGTATTCTAGTCAGCAAATGTGGGTGACAAACACTCATGGAGTATGCACTTGAGGTATGGTTTTTAACTTTTTGAGTATATATGTTGCAATCGCAAAAGTTGTTTGTGATTAGTTGATATTTTACTGGGTTTTCTGTGATATTGAGTATTCACTAGATGTAAGTTTTGTTTAACTATTTGAACATTCAAATGTTGCAATTACCAATGTTGCTTGTGGTTAGTAGATATTTACTGGATTTTTCCCTGTGGTAGGGAGTATTTACTAGAAATATACCCAGTTTTGAGTAATTAAAATGTTTGTTCATTTTAGATTAAAAGAAAATGGGTATAATAGTAAACTGCTCATTGAAGCATGAGGCAACACAGGGTGATAAGATGCACAGACATTGGAAAGATAAGGGGCATGTGCTTGGCATGTGCTCATGATGCCATAAAACTGCAGGCACATAGGAAACTGAGGAATCCATGAAGAATGATTCCCAGGAATCAAGGTGATCTACAACAGTGCATAGCTGTCACAAGGGAAAATTGTATATGTTCACTTCCTTGTTGGCATATTGGAAATAAGGGAATTCCAACATTAGTGGTTAAGACAGGCTGCAGTTGAAAATTTTGACATCATGATTTGGGGCATTCAGGAGCACTCAATTATTTAAATACCTTAGTGAGTAATGGCCTGCATGACTCTTTAATTGGTAGAATGATGCCAAAGATTGATTTTGAATTTGAAATAAATGGAGTCACATTCATGTATTAATTTTTTGGTTGAGGGAATTCACCCACCACTCAGCCATTTTGTTAAAATATTATCATTGACATAATATGTTGAGTCAAAGTTTTCAAAATGAAAAAATTCTGATTGAAAAGTGTGAAAGGTTGTTTGTGGTTTGGAGTTCTAAAATAGTCAAATTTTTACAAACACCAATTTGATTACATCACATTTATGAAATATATTGCTTTGTTAAACCATGTATTTGCCTTCTTTTGAAATGGTTGTATTGACAATGGAGAAGGAAGAAAAACTGAACCAATGTACAAATTCAACAATGAGAGAAATGAAACAATAAGTAATGACAAAAAAGGCAATGCATACAATGCAATAGTCAAAGAGGTTATTTTTCTAGAGCAACAGTGATAAATTTGATTTTGGGTATTTTGATAGAAATGTGAAAAATGCTTAGGTCAAATATTGCATACAATCAATAGAGGATGAAGCAATTGGCAAACAATCAACAAAATTTAGAATTACAAAACACAATCAAAATCAATCACTGACAATGCAAAATATATTTCAAAAATAAATTCATTCATACTTTTCCTGTAATGAAGACAAAAATCCCTAATTGTCATTGACATTGTCATTGTCATTGACATTGTCATTGTCATTGTCATTGTCATTGTCATTGTCATTGTCATTGTCATTGTC
>JALLPE010001114.1:0-13035 GCA_036940025.1 Conticribra weissflogii | reverse complement strand
GTCTCCACCGTCTGTCCCAGCTCTGTAGTACTCCTTCCGCCCCGCAGTAATTGATCTATCAACTAAGGTACACTCCATCCCATCGTATAGTGCTATCATCCAGTGTTTTCAATTCACTTGGAAGACACTGGATTAGCGATTATTTTTCTGTAGATATTGATATAGGAATTGGATAAAAATTATCGCTAATCCATTGTCGTCTAGATAATAATATTATGTATTACGAAAAATAATATACGCTGCATGTTGATTGACATGCTGATGATAAATCTTGTGTGTCTTTTGCGAGAAATTAACGATGATGATATGATAACCGGCTCTGCAGTCTCGTCGTTCGACCGTTAGTAAGAAATCAATCAAGTCAGAGGAGGCGAAGTCTTCATGAGAAATGAGCATTAATTTCGTGTCCAACAAAAATGGCTCTCCAAATTTTTTCACTCTCGAGGAATCAAAATATACTCCAGAGAAAAAGAATCTTACAGTGCCGCCTGAGAGATCGACATCCAAAATGTTTCGGAGAAACAATCGAAGCTCAACTTCGTTAGCAATATCCGTATTGGAGGAAAACTTCGAATTTTATCATGCATGGACTCCCAGAAATTTGGAATCATTGGATGATTATTGCGATTATTTCAAACAACATCGACCTGGGACTTCGCCGAAATCAAGTTCTGTGCCGCAGCATCAAGGGGAGAACTCACTGGAATATTCGGATGGAGAGTTTAATAGTAGTGATGCCTTCTTGAATAATGGTGAGCAATCATCACCACCACAACATGTGGCGGAAACGTTGTGCTTGAAAGGACTTCCTGCGGATGTAGACTGTGAAACTCTTCGGGATTTTTTCTCCGTATTCGGTCCAATCAATGATGTTGTTATCTTGAATGATGATGCGGATGAAGAAAAATCAACAACTGTTGCTGGAATCGTCACATTTAAAGAAGGGAGCGATGGCGCTCAGAAAGCTCTAGACGGACAGCCAATTCAAATGTTCGGCAGGTTAATCGAAATCTGTGTGAATGAAGCGACTACATTATTTGAGGAAAAATCAGAAAAATCATGTTCCAAAAGTGTCACAACTTTTCCCTTCAAAAAAGGTCGATGGCGACCCGGTTATACATCAAGGGCATTTCGAAATGCTAAATGGAGAAACTTTGTGGGAGCTCAGCAAAACGATTCACTGAATCCTTCTAGGCATTCGCCATTTCCCCTCATGGTCGCACCTCCAAACTACGGGCCTTGGCGTCAGCCTTGTCGTCCAGTATCTTATCTCCGAAGCGATCGAAATTCCCCTAGAAAAAAGTCGAACCAACTGCAAATTGAAAGAGTTTCGTTGGTGTCAGACGTCTCCAAAAGACCAAATTCCAGAGAAAGAACAATGGATGTTATCAATGCAATTGCAAAACAAACCTTTCTCACAACGAGAGTAACATCGTCTATGTTTGAGGAGGATTCGCAGCGGTCTTCGTCGGCTCCTCAGATCATTAATTCTTATCTCGACAGAGATCAAGAATTTCACCATTCCATCGATGATTATTCTAAGGGACTGCGGAGCAATCATTCTACCGATGAAAATAATTACAGTCGGTCACAAAATGATTTGATCCCATCGAGGCAAAACTCATCAATTCACACCCTTTTATCTCGATCCGTACACAATCCGCTTTTTGATGATGGTAATGACTACGACGATGTTTCGTATCCATCGAATAACAATTTGCAGCCTATGCCGTCAATTCACAACGAAGAACTCGACAACGGTGAATTTGGATCGAAGCCAGGAATATCGCAACACTTCCATTCTGATTCTTCCATCACTTCGTGGATTTGGGCGCCAAATGACGATGATAAAGCATCAGACTCACATAATGGTGAATGCGAAGATGACTGCGATTCTGAAACTAAGTCCTTAAGCGATGGGAAGCAGATATCGCATCAAACAAGCGCAATTGAGCGGGACTTGCGATGCACTCTTGATTGGGGGCGCGCAGTCAACGCAAGCTTGCCTCTTTTGGCGGTAGTTTCTAGTGGAGATCATAAGAGCGATGTCACCACGTTTCAAATCGACGACGGAGCCGACCAAAGGGACATAGAATCACCAAAGAATCAAAATAATTCCGATGCTTGCTGGAGTGGAACCAATTTGTATCTATTGTACAAGGCAACAGAAGTAACCGTGAGAAAGAATGCGAATATTATTTCAGCTCCATCGTCCAAAAATACCGCAATCAGTGAAAATAAAAATGAAAAGAATGGAGATATAGGTAGAACTGAGTCAGCTGGAACTGGACACTACACTCTGTATCAAGCTCGGCATCCTAGTTTAGCATCATTGATAGCAGTTAAGAAGTGCGAAGTTTCATTACAAGATGAATCTGATACAAATAACGGCCAAAATGTCCATTCAACGGAATCAATTATTTCTGTTTTCGACATAACACCTTCACAGCACAGACCGCTACATGAGTGGTTGCGAACAATGGACTCTGATGAATATCTGAATAAACCCTTGTTTCCTGGTATGGAAGGTCATACTCTTGAGCCCCTTGGGGATGAAATTACACAACAATCACATAGTACGCAGCACCACGAGCATGAACAAACTTCCTTCAGTGCTATCGGCGTCAACCATGACCAACCAAACCTTTGTCAATGCCGGAGAATGTCCAACAGGGGTATTTCTCTGCATCGTTCGCGACAAAAGCGACCGAAGAAGCGGTTTTCTGCGGGAACGGCCTATCGTGCAGATGTTGTTGACTTGAGAATACGCTTTTTAGCCATGCAAATATTTCACGCAGTCAATTTTTGTCATTCGAGGGGGATCACACTAGGAGATCAATTGCGTCCAGATAGAATGTTTGTTCAAGATGATGGATGGATTCGTCTTGTATTGCCAATTGTATGTAGTGTTGCTTTACCTAAGCGAGGTCAGGAGAAAAAAACCACCCAAACAGATCAGATCGATGCGAGTACCATTAAGTATTCAGAGAGTGTTGATGCTCCCGCTGATGAGATACCTCTCACAACGGATAGACGTTCTATCTTCCAAAAATATGAACATGCTGTCACAAATCGAGGACAAGACAGCGTACAAATCATCCCATATCCAGGCTATGGCGATGTACCAACAGTTCAGTGGCAAAAGGGAAGCATAACAAATCTCGCATATCTCATGATGCTAAACGCTGCTGCAGGAAGGTGCGTAGCGAAATTTGAAAACCCAGGTTCCAATGACTCGTTCAGAATCCATTCCTGTTGATTCCGTGTAGCTCACAAATGTCAAAATATCACGACTAAGAATTGTTGGCGATACGACCTGTCCACCAATCATCCCTTGGGTGACTGATTTCACAAGTGAGATTGACCTTGGCTTAGATTCCCAAAATCTCTGCGGTAGGTCCAAGTCTCCATGGCGCGACTTATCAAAAGTGAGATATGCCGCAATTATCCTGTTTGATGACTTGTGCTTGTTTGATTTTCTAAAAGAAGCTGCAATATTCTTTTCGAAGACTAAATTCCGCCTGAAGAAAGGTGACGAGCAACTAGATCACACATATTTGCACGCAGATCCAGCACACCACATCCCAGAAACAATATCGGATCTAACCGTGAGTTGCTATTCAATGTTCCCCCTTCTTAATGTCAGAAAGAAATAGTCTTACCATGGTGTCATTTGGCGATTCAGTACACTGTGTACAGAGCGCGGTGTTTACCGATTCATCAACTTAGATCAAGTGTCCGGGACCCATTTGTGCCTCAGCACTATCCAGACAGTCTTGCAAAACTCTACGAGTGGACTCCAGATGAAGCAACTTTCGAATTCTACGTCAGTGACTCTGATCCAAATATTTTCTATTCAAGGCATTCCGACATGCCCGATCTTTCTTTACCGCCTTGGTGCGAGAACTACGAAAAATTCATTTCCTACCATCGAAGTATATTGGAGAGTGGTTTAGTCAGCCGTCACCTGCATATGTGGATCGACTTGAACTTTGGTGCCGCACTCTCTGGAGAAAGAGCGATCACCGAAAAGAATGTCGTTTTGCAGAGGGTTTCATGGGACATAAGTGCAGATGACGACGACAATAATTGCCAAGGTGGTTGTCATTCACCACGGACCCCACTACAAGCTAATAGAAAGAAAATTGCCTTTCGATCAAGTTTCAGGAAATCGGTCTTCGTTCAACTGTTTCCAAGCCCTCATCCAAAAAAACACTCCAACATAAGGAATTCCGTCTCATCTGTTTTTTATTCAGCTTTAGATGACCAACCAACTCAAAAAATTGATGAAAATGTTCTAGTAAACCGGCAATATGTCTCATCAAATGATCATACTTCACTACAATCGAGGAAGCAGAGGGATGTCTCAATGATTGGTGCGATTATCCAAGATTGTTATCGCGCAACTAGAGTTGCTCCACCATCAGATGTTGTGAACGCAATAAATGAACTTACTTTTGGACGCTTAGACATACGGAAGTCGCTGAAAAAATCTAATTCTGATGATGGTGTTTTATTCCCATTTCCAAATCATGCAAGAGAAACCTACGAATTCTTGGCTAGTATTCAGAATGTTGAATTCAAACGGAAACAAATGAATGTGAAACACTGTGATAACTGCGACGTAACCCTCCGGTCATCTGCTCTTTCTCGTCAATTGTCTTTGATTCGAAATACCGACATTCTGAATACGCTACCAATATCGATGGTCGGTTTGGTGATGCCCTCAATTCTTCCCTCTCTATGTTCGGCGGAGACATTTGTGGAAAACTTCCGTTCCAATCGCTCGTTCTCTTCGATGGCAGATAAGATTTGCGAGTTTTTGATTGCCCTCAGCAAAAGAATTCCAGGTATGGTCTTATGAATGTATTTCGTTTTACTCATCACACTCTGCTAATTTAATTTTCTCCATCAATCAGCTGAGTTGATTGTTCCGCACTTGTTGAAGTTTCTGGAATCTTCATTTCATGCTGGAAACAACAATCTGGCAATAACAGAGGCACTTGGAAAAATTTATCTTTCGAACACTTTGTTTTCCAATCTATATTCCAACTCGTGCGGCGAATATTACATAGTCTGGCTGTCATCATTTGTAACAATGCAGTTGTCCAGGTGCAAACCGTGCACATGCAATTCAATGCAAGAAACATTGCAGATGACTTCTGTGATAGTGTTTTTTGCTTCATTATTGGCGCAAGATAACTTGGTCGGCCCTTCGCTTTGCTGCAGATATATTGTGCCATGCTTTGTCGAAAGCATCACCAAGTGTTCTCGTAACGATCGAGTCAATCCAGTAGTTCAAGCGATGAAGAGCCTACTCCCATATATTCCCGAAGATGCAGTAGGAGTGCTAATTTGCAAACCGATTTTGAGAAACATATTTCCAAGCTATCTTCCTCATTATTGTGCAGTCCAGAACAATCTCCGTCACCATGATAAAAATATTCCAGAATCTTATGACTTTCTGCTTGACTGTATTGGTCTCTTAAGAATGTGCGTCCGTTGTTTGGATTCTGACAACATTGTCAAGTATTTCCTAAAGACGGATTCAGGCACGATTGTTCAAATACTCCTTTCATCGTTTGTGAAAGAGATTGCTGATAAAAATGCACCAACTTCTCGCTCAGAGTATCAAGAGCTCAACGAATCTAGTCGTTCAGCTGAAAAAAAACCTGATACCCTGTTAAAAGAAACCTCGTTTTTAGTTCGCGATATGATTAGTCACATTGATTTGGACTCAATCAATGAAGTTTTCTCCACAATTGAGAAGTATTGTTCGAGGGTTAATGACGAATACTCAACAATAGCAATGGGGCTCTACACAAACAAATTAATTGATACAGAAAATACAATGACACTGCCTGGTGTTGCTACAGCGGTTTTACTTGCGGGGGAAATGATACGTGTTTGTGGGCGGGAACAGCTCAGACTCCATTGTCCATCAGCGCTGGAATTACTTACATGGGTGAATTCTCCTGAAAAACTGGTTATGATTATGAAGCAGAACGCTCCACTCAACCCGTCATCTCCTAAAATAATTCCCAATCCAAGTGACGATCGAAATGTCGCCAGCGAGCTAAGTTCACCGCCCCGACGAAATACGAGTAAAACGTCAATTGACGAGAGAGAAGGGTCATCACTTGAAATGCGTGCACCAATGCGGCACAACTTATTTAATATTAGTATTGAATCTGGAGACGAGCATAGGTCACAAGGATCCCCACTCCAGCAACAGATGTCTGGCGAATCCTCAGCCACTAACAACAACTCAGAGGCTTCTATGCTCTTCGAGCAAAATGAATTCAGGGGTTCTAAGCCACATAATCACGCTAGGTATAGCGGACTCGACGGAGAAGCAGAGAAGAAGAGAGAGCTAGCGTGGGTGCTCGGATTGAATCGACGACACAAAGAAGGTAAAGTTAACTATTCATGGCAACCAAGGATGATGATTTCGGCAACACTCTTTCAAAGTAGAGTCAATGAGAACGTTATGTCTCCAATAATATGTATGGCAGCAAACAAACCGGAGAGCATGCTGGCGGCCGGTAGCAGTAACGGTGAAATACTCTTGTTTGATTTGAGACGTCAACCACCGTCCTTGATTTGCCGCAACCGAGTCTTAGATCATCGATTCCCCGAGCATGGTCGAAGTCCCATAAAACAGGTTGACTTTTTTGATTATGTGGGATCTCTACTGGTCTGTAACGGGAGTCTTCATCATTATGATATCGAGACTGAAACAATCATCAGTTCTTTGTCGAGAAAGAATGCAGTGCTGAATACTGCCTCACATGGAAACGAGTCTTGGCTCGGGGTTGATTTTGTTGGGTTCTCCAATTTCCCGAAGGGCACAGGCACGGAAGAAATGTTACACGGAGCGATTGGCGAAGTAGCTGCAATATCAACGAGCCATTTGTATACGATCGATTTACGCTCTCAAAATTCTGTCACTCATTGGCACCATTTGACGGGAACTGATGGTCATACCAATCGGCACCACAAGGAACCCCTGTTCAAAAGTCTTACGTGGTATAGAGAGTCTGCTCCAACAAAAGAGCATTTGAAGGTTTACAAGGGCCACGGATTCACAAGATTATCCAAATATGAACCGAATTCGTTCAACTTGACATGCATCACTGCACATTGCGGCGGTGGCGATTGGGTGTGCGTCGGCAGTAGCAGCGGCCACATTCACTGCTTTGATCGGAGACAGGGTAAATTACTCGCCTGTTGGAAAGCTCACTCAAAGTCTGTTGAGTATTTGAATGCTGTGTCTCGCCATCGATTAATATCAGCAAGCGGGGATAAAACTGCCGTGTTATGGGATTTATCACATTCGCCGCCTCTGAAAGTTAGCCGCATCTTAAGTGAGTTGCCGATGAGTGTTGTTTCATTTGGTTTCTTCGCACTTCGTCAATGGCGATTCTCACTGGGTATATTCATCGCCTGTTGAACCGCACTCTTCATCTGCAGATATCCCTGGAAAAGAGCAGGCCATGAACGTTGTATCCCACCAATTCCGAAATGATGGACTGGTTTCCATTCCAGGAGGTGATCTCCTCCTTTGTGCAATCTCTGGAAGGAAGGCGGTGTTTCAAGCAATGCCTCACAATTCAGATATCGTCGCGACTATGTTTTCGGAGAACGAATCCGTCGTGGATGTCAAAGCCGAACGAATAGTAATGTGTGATTGTGAAGGCAAACGGATTTCTAGCTCGGAAAAATTCAATATAAGCTCTGTAGCGTTATTGCCTTGTCGTCAGTTAGTCTTGTTGGGTTGCGATGGAGAAATTCACGTCTGTTTGTGATTCGATGTGAACACTTCGCGGAATGAGAATCTAACTCTGGCACCACTCTACTAGCTCAATCGACAGAGACCTATGGTATAACCATCTATCCTAAAATAATAATAGCAAATGAAAATATTTTTGTCCAATTCCTAGTCCAAGAGTGAATCTCAATGTTTTCCTTAAGGCTGTGGTCAATCATCAAGTCTTCTGCTTCTTTCCTTCGGCAACAATGAAGAAAACACCCGTATTCCTCAACCTACTCCAACTTTTCTCGTCGCCACTACTATCATAACAAACGTTGAAAACCTTCTCTACCCTCTCAAACAGACATTCCATCTCTCCCCAAAATAATTCGTGCGGCCTATCCAATCGACTTTTACTGGAAATGTATATCTTCGTGGTAGGTCCACTGAGATCGTACAAAGTTTGCGCCAGAGCAATTGGATCATATAGTGAAGCCACTATATCAGCACCGATGATGACATCGTTGGATGGGGCAATCTTGTAATCATCTGGCGTACCCCAACGAAGTATGTGTGCGGAAGCAGTTCCTTTGGCATAATTGGCCGCAGTGTTAGTGATATCATCCTGAAGTCCTCCTGCACTTTTTGTTGAAGGAGATTCACAAGGGCGACAGTAATTGCGAACAACATTAGATTCCATCAAATCCAACAACTCAGGCAAATCCGTGAGAAGGACGTGGCTATTCGTGGCTTTGGCAATCATGAGTCCACAAAGACCAGTGCCAGCTCCCAATTCCAGTACATTCGTCTTTTTGGCAGTTGAAGCGCTTGCATTATCCAGATTGTTGTAATAATCATAGTAGTTGGGATTCCACTCAGACTCTTTTTGGATGACAAACTCTCCGAGGCAAAATGCTGCATCCCAGCAAAATCCGCCTTTGCCGAGAGTTTTCCGTTGTTCGAGGATGAGATTGCCACAGTTCTGCCCTCCGTTATCATTTCCTCGTTTGACCATGGCAGAGTCGGACGCCAGTCTGTAGTTTGGATTGTTGATTGTCCCGTAATCTATATAGCGAATATCCACATGCTTTAAATCATCATAGTACCTCTGATGAGCCAAGTAGGAATTATAATTTAGGATTTTCTCTTTGGTAAAAGGATGGATGGTCACTTCATCTTCCAGCGGGGGTGCCTTTGTGATGACCATGTTAGATTCGTCAGTGCATTCCTTCTTTTCTTCTGGAAAGCAATCACAATCGGAGGAAGAAGACGCCGAAGTCGGTTGGGATGACTCCAATTCAGCCAGACGTTCCTGCTCATCTGCCAGAGCCAAAAGACGCAACTGACGCAGATAATTTCCCCGATTCATCATGTGTTCAAAAGGGTCTTGATCGTCATCATCGCTATCACCATCACTTCCTACTTCTTGCTCCTTTTGAAACAATACAGAATTTCCTGCCGCAGCAAAAGAAGGTTTGGATTTCGCAATGATATTGCCACTGGTCGACTCCAGAGATGCAAAAGTCGAAGGGGTTAATTCCAAATTGGGCGGCTCTTGAATTGCTGCCATGTCGTTATTGTGCCTCGTCACTTTTTGTGGCGAGGAGACAAGGGGGTCGATCACGTTCATCGAAGGAGCTAACATGGTGAATCGTCTCCTTATTTATTGCACTTTTACCCTCCCGGCGAAATTACTCCCAGCGAATGACGCTTATTTCAAATGTGCTGTGATTCTGGCGATTGTGGTATTGTGTCAATTGGTAATGATGATGTTGGTGTGCGTAAGAAATAGTATCATGCCTGCAGCCCCATTGGAAGTGAGACTGCCATTAGGTCCTCATCGTGGAAAATCTAGGTGGTGAAAAATAATAATAAATACGATGATGCTGAGTGAAGGATCTGTTATCTGCTCATGGCAAAATTTTATGACTCTCTATGGCATAGTTGCGTGTGGAAAGAGAAAATAAAAAGAATGGTTGTGGTTGGTTGAAATGTGATAGTAGTAGTAGTTCAGAAAAGTTTCTCATAAATAATATTATTCTCATAAGAATAATAGTATTGATGTTGGAGGAAACAATAAAATTTGAGGGTACTTCTGTTTAGGTAGGATACGGTACTACCTACAATATGTATTCAGTACAAAAAATTTCTCGCGGGGTTTCATTCACATTAGAGAGACTCGCTTCGCAAAAATATGATGTATATTACCATACTACTACCAATAATATTCAAGCATGGGCATCAACTCTAACAAAACTTGAATCTTTTTCCTCGATCGATCGGGGAACCGTTTGCGGAGTATTGGAACAATGACGCCACGTATCACGAGTGATCCTATGTAAGAGGCAACGAATACACTCCTCGATCGCGCGCAACACTCTCCCACCGCGCGATTGAGAGAGACAATTGTGGAAGTGGTGGTGTAAACGAAAATAATGGAGGAGCGATTCTGAAGTTCAAGAAATGCTCAGAGTATTATATAATATGAACAATCTATCTCAATCTAATTAATTACCCAAGGAATTTGCAGATGTACTGCAAGTGTCACCCACACCTGGGCTTTCTCATTCACTTGGCATGTTGTAACACCAAAAACAATGAGGACAGCGTCAAAATCTGGTTGCAGCTGATTTTTAAACAGTGCCCTTACAAACTGAAGAAGGGCTAAAATTAACATGAACCGAAGATTCAATAATTATCATCCCTTGCTGATGCAAAAACCATTGATGCTGATCTCACTGTCAGTATGACCCAAATGCAACTTGGCCTCTAACCTGGATTGGTTGCATAATTTGTGATATATGTAATCACAACATGATGCAGAATTCAGCTGATTTGATTTGAGTAAGGATCACAGCTAACAACTAGCCCAAAAAAGCTAGTATATTGGGAAATTAATTTTTGTTTTTAACATAAAAACAATAAGTAGGAATGCTATTCAAAAATGATGTCAAACTAAGTTCATGCTGTCAAGCTGAGTGACCTTTATACCCTTACAGCAACAACTTTTATGCATCAGCACCTTGCAATTGAATACAAACATATTTCAAATTCAATAAAAAGAGTTATAAGTAACATGAGGCCAACCTCAGAATATTTGACTGATTACAGTATGGAGTTGTCAGTTAACAAAAAGGCATATATTTTGGATGTAAACTTTTAGGTAAATTCAAAGTACATGTTTAGTGCAGATTTTGGCAAGGTGAAACAAGTTATATGGAAAATTGTAATGTATACAAGCAGGGCTTTTATGCTCTCAATGTAACCCATCAATCATTACTATGGCATCTTTCATTGTTCCATCAAGCATCTGAAAATATTGCCACTGTAGAAACTTGAACTACTCATATCACATGTATTAGCAACACCGTTTGCATTTGAACTCGTAGGATACGATTGGAAGCCCATTCACTTGAGGAGGTTAATTAAATTTGGCATAAAAAAATATTCTAGTAATTTTAACTACCCAAGCAACTCATCCTCTCCATATATCAAATCATTTAGCACTCCCAATTTAGGCTTGAAGGTTGCCTTCAATTCACTCTTGTGGCTATCCCTCAATGGCCCAAGCACTGAATCTATAAAATAGATTTGCTTGTTTCTTAAGGGTATGAAGTAAGATTGTATAAACAAAAAACACCTTGATATTGTCTGTCTCTTCTTTATTTCTGAACAGACAGCAATTTGGAAAATTTTAAATGTCCAGAAATTGCAAAAAAATCAAAACACAAGAAGTGATGATCCATGTGGTGCAGGGACAAGGCATATTACTGTCATAAAAATGGAGAAAAACATATAAGATTGATGATAACCAATTGTAGGGTTTTCAGGGGGCAAAAGAATTAATTACTTATTTTTAAGACTCCACAAACATGAAAACACTCAAAACTCTGCAACATCACCTTTTTGATGACACAGCAAATAAGATCAGGACAATTCAATTCATTTGATGGGTGCAACACATTTGTTGTCATCTGACTTGCATTGCCAATTTTTCATCTGTTTTGACAGACAATGGGCAGGAAGGTCTTTACCTTTTTGTTCATACAGTCTTTAGTATCAAAAATGATTCTGCTTTCTGTCCACAGCTGGTGAACTTTTGCCACTTTGGCCCTTTCAACAATTTCTTTCCTCTTCTTTTCCTTCTAATCAATTTTTCCTTCTGTGGTTTTTGACAGATTCTACCAATTTATGAGGGCAGGCAGTTTTGTTACTTTCAGCATGGAAACATCATTCCAGATTTCAAAGATTTCCTTGTTGCTTCTGCATGCAACATCTCTACCACTCTTACATTCATATCCTGTTTAACCTCAGTAATTCAATATTTTATTGCTGGAATCTCAGCAGCCTTAAACATACATCATGAAAGATAAATGCTTACCTCCAGATGCATTAAATATTGCATCATAAATGGTTGTATTTGCCCAGGCCTCAAGCAATTGTGAATGTGTGTCACTGTTAGTGCCATGATTTCTGACTGTCAATTTTTTCACTAAAGAGATACCCATATATTTGTTGATCTCCTGCATCTCAATCATCACAATTGACATGCCTTCTCTGGCTGAAATCTCCAACTTCCTGTCTTGCCACCATGGAGATATGAATCATTTTTCTCTTCCTTTCTATTGAATCATGTATGGAGTACTAATTCCTAGTGTTGTATGTACTAGGTCGCAAAAATTCCTCAGAAGACAACCATCTGCAAGCATTGCCTCATTGAATTATTTTATACTCTTTATAAATAGGTGGTTTCAGTTACAATCACGTAAGCATTAGGAGCCATATTAGACTTCTTATATTCTCAAAATCAGTTGATCCAGAAGTGCACCAGCTTAAAGTATCTGGTTTACACTGAATAAAGTTAGCATTATCTGAAGATTCAATGCATGTGTTTATGCACTAGATTCTACATTTTACTTTATTTTGAATATTATGTAAAGTGATTTGCTAATACAGAAGATGTTATCATGTAGGTATAGGATTGATGCAGCAGTATTGATTTCAATTTTTGTTTATCTTTCAATTTGACAATTTTCAAGCAAAATAGAGCAGTCCATTAGATTAGATGAGAATACATGAAGTGTTCCAACTTCAAAAATGATTGTACACGCACAGCTGATTATCAGAAGTGACTCCTAGACACAGAAAAAGCCCCTACACAAGAATGGTAGGACAGCAGACCTAGGTTTGCAGGAAGACAATGGAATGGCAAAAAATTTTTAGCGATTTTTCTTTTTCATATGTGGATGAAAAAACTTATCTGTGATAGTTAACAATCACAG